>PVJD01003202.1:0-170993 GCA_004026545.1 Mormoops blainvillei | reverse complement strand
CCTCAGGCAAGCTACTTTTCCCTTAATTAAGCTCTCTCTTGAATATTTAACTTTTTCCTTTGCCAGCTCCTCTCTCTCCCCATCTTTAAGTCTGGCTCCTCCGAGGCAGGTCCCAGAGCTCCTCCAGCTCCTTCACTTCTGGCTTCCTGTGTCCACACCTGCCTCTCTGGCCCCACTCTTAGGCCGGAGCACATCACAGGTATAACCACCTCCCAGCGCACAAGGGCCTCGAGCAAAGCACGCCTAAGATTAAACTCGCAGCTCTCACATGTACCCTGGAGTTGGCCACCCTCTCCTCAAACCCTTTCCCGAACGTCTGCTCCCCTGCCCCACGATCCTCCTCCCAGGAGAAAGAGACTCAGAGGCGAGAAATTGAGCAGAATACAGCAAATCCAGGGGCAGGGAAATTATTGATTTGTGCATTTGTTCGTTCATTAAATTATACCTTCAGAACCTGGAGTTAGTCCTTCTGGGAGTCTCCAGGCCCAAGCACTGAGTTTTCTTGTTTATTTCCTTCATAGCACTTACCTCCATTTGTACTGGGTTTTGTTTTGTTTTGCTTTGTTTTGTTTTGTTTTTGCTTCATTGTTTTTACACGTTTTTAAAAAAATCTAGCTTCCTTTTTAAGAATATGTTTCTTAAAGAAAAAGTACACTGTCTGTCTGATGTGGTATCTGTAGCCCCTAGGACAAGGCCAGACATGGAGCGGTCGGTTACTCAGTAATGATTTATGGAGCAAGAGAAGGGGGGAATGAGTCCCCTCCACGAAGGTGAGGTTTCCTTGGCTAGCCCCCCTGGAGGAACCGCAGTGCCCACTCTTCAGCACATTCCCAGGTCTTGGTCTTCTGCACTGTCCTCACCACTATTTGAATCTTTCGTGCCCACTTCTTTCTACATCCTCCCATGCGTTAGTTTTCTGCTGCTGCGTAACAAATTACCACAAATCCAGCAGCCTAAAGCAACATCCATTCTAGCTCACGGCTCTGTAGGTCCGAAGTCTGGACCAGAGGAGCTGAGCTCTCTGCACAGGTGTTTCACAAGGCTGGAGGCGGCATCTGCTGGGCTGCATCCTCATCTCCCAGGTCCATGCAGGGATGGCAGCATTCAGTCCCTTGCAGTGCTAGGACTGGGGTTCCCGTACCCTTGCTGGCTGTCAGCCAGGGGCTTCCCTTAGCTCCCAGGGGCCACCCACATTTCTTGCCACATGGCCCTTCCAACTTCAAAGCCAGAAATGAAGAATCTTCCTGACATGGAGGCCTTCCCACACTTTGAATCTCTCCCGCCAGGAAAAGCACAGCCCCCTTGAAGGGACCACCTCATTAATGTCAGTGGCACCAGGATCACTACTTTGAAAGTCAACTGTGCCATAGACATCCCCTAATCAGGAGGGTGACCAGCCCATCGTATTCAGCATCCACATTCACACTCACGGGGAGAGGACTAGCCAAGGGCCATACACCAGGGACAGGGATCTTGGGGGCCACCTTAGAATTCTGCCAACAATACCCCACTAGGAGTACAGCTCTGCCCACCTCGTGATCTTTGCATCCGCAGGCCCGGAACAGGGCCTGAAACCACGCAGAAAATGAGAACGCTGCACCAGGGCTGCTCCGCAATGGGAGGCACCAGAGCCCCGGGGCCTGGCCCAACCCAGGCCCCACGCTTCCGGCCCAGGAACTGAGGGGATCGACCCCACACCCATGAATCCAGCCACAGGCTGCCAGGCTGCCCAGTGCATTAACTGGAAAGCTCTGGCCTAGAATAGTTCCAGAACATAGAAGGTGCTCATCGAATATTGGTTTTTCATTTACAAATGAAATAAAAAGGAAGAGGGTGATCTCTTCTGGGAAACCTGAGGGGGAAAGAACTGGAAGGATTGGGGTAGGGGGAGCAAAACAAGCTATGAGCTGCTCAAGGGTCTCCTATGAACAGCTACTCAAGGCCTATCCAACATCTACGTCCCAGTCCCAGCTCACACCCAACCCCGCCGTCCCCAGGAAGCCCCCGCTGACCGCCAGCCCAAGGTCCTCTGCGCTGGATGCCTTGTCGGGGTGCTGCCTTTTCACATCCTCCGCTGCTGTGGACAGCAGACCGAATCCTATCTGCTGTTTATAATTCTCCACACCTGGGTCTCAAGTCCCTGTCTCACCTTTAGTCTCCTAGAGGGACATGGCCACCTCACCCACCTTTGCCTCCACCCAGTGCAGAGGGAGCAGTCCCCTGGGGACCTGCTTGGTGATTTGGACTGAAGAGCTGCTGCAAGCAGGAAATGGGGGCCGCCCTGGGGGGCAGGGGTTGTGGGGTGAAACATGCTGGTCGAGTGGAAGGTAGGGGTGGAGAGCGGGCAACAGGGGCACAGCATGAAGGTACTGGCGTCACGCAAAGGAGACAGCGGCCAGAAGGTCAGGGAGGACCCACAAAAGAAGAGGACAGAGAACAACAGACAAAGAGAGTTGGTCCCATCCAACCAACAGGCCGACTCCGTACACAGAGTCTACTTGCGTTCGTCAAAACCCACCAAAGGGGCCGCAGGTATGCAGAATGGTCTCCATTCTCCCTTCTCCTTGTTGCTGGTGGGGGCAGTGGTCAGTGTTGGTGCAGATAAACGATACGCTAATATTGGTGGTGGGGGCAATATATTTTGGCCCTCGCTATCCAAGGGATAAAGAAAATATTTCACATGCTAGGAGGTTGAAAGGTGACAATAACCCTGCGATCGAGACTGTCACCAACATGCAAGCCCCACTTGGATGTGTGAACAGACTCTCACTAGACCCAAGACGGGTCAGAAATTTACTAGGCTCCTGTGCCTGGTAGTGGGCTCCCCACCAGAGAGACCGGCACGTAGAGAGAGATCAGAAGGCGGCCCCAACGGTGATGAGCAGTTGGCCAGGCAGCAGAGCCCGCCCGGGAGGAAAGGAAGCTGGGGTTCTTCCGGGGGTAAGACAGGCAGGCAAGATTTAATACAATCTTCAGGCATCAGAAGAGTTTTTAGGCACTGCAGGCTCAGTCTTGGCAGCGACTAGGGAGGATCGAATGAGGAAAAGAGTTTAATCCCCAGCATAAGGGATTTAGGATAGCTAAGGGGGAGAGTTTCCTGATGGTAAAGGTTGTTAAAAGTTGCAGTGAATGGTCTAGAGAGAGACTGGGTCTGCTCTGGGAGCTTCTACAAATAGAAGAGATTATCCCCTGGCAGGGTAGTTTATCTCTAATCCCGCCTGAAGGCTCGGGAATGGACACAATGACCTCAGGGTCTCCTTTAGACCTGGAAAGCAGGCCTTCCAGGAGCAAGCCAGCCAACTGCCCAGCAGGGGATGCGCTCTAAGGAAGGCCCAGGGTGTTCCCAGAAATGAGAAGGAGCTGACCCACGTGAGAACGTCTTTCCTTTTTCAAAATATTTTTTAGCAACACAGCAATGCCCCAAAGCAATGTCCAAGGTCCTTTATAATCTCAGGTCTGATCAAGGAAGCCAAGAGCAGCCACAGGCCACCCAGAGATGGATTACTCTCCGCTCGGCAGAGCGCCCCAGGCGACAGAGCTACCGCTGTGTTCCACTCCAAGGAGGCTTCTACATTAAACCAGCCACTTGAAAACTGTGCTGACCCACCCAGGCACGGGCAGCAGGAAGCCCAAGGACATTCCCAACCTGCCACCCCATGCCAACATGGCCAAAAGGGCTAGGTCCAGCTCTCCCAATACTACAGTTCTATTTTGTGTGAGTCACGTGACACACCTTCTGGGAACACTACATGTGCCCAGTCATTCACTATGGGGGCCAGGGAAGAAGAGCGTAAGATCTTATGCATGACATGCGGAGACAGCACAGGGAGCCATAGTACAGGCTGAGAGCATCAACGGATGCACAGCCCTGGCTCGGATGTCCTCAGGAGGCTTTGGGCTGCGTCAAGTTCGAGGGAAGGGTAAGACGTGGGCACACAGGAGAGCGCCTGGGATCTGCTAAAGAGGTTTCCAAAAGTGCAGCCCAGGTGTGCGCACGACTCTGTGAACACACCAAACAACACTGTGAACACATGGGCCTGGTGTGTTCCACAAACCAAAACACCCAAGAAGGGATGACCCCTGGCTTTCTGGAACCTGCGGGTCTGGCTCCGTGTAACATTCAACCAGATGAAGTCGGACACGGGCACATCTTTTATTTTTAAGTCCTTCCCCAGTGAAGAAAGAACTACGTAAGCCCTAACCCTATGCCATTCCGGAACTCCACTCTGCATCCTGCTCTTTCTTTCTTAAAACTCAGCTGAGGTCCTTCTCCTGCCTTTTCTTTGTCCTCCATTTCTCTGTTTCAGCTCTGGCATAATTCGTACCAGTCCCATCCCTGACTCTCACGGCTCAGCACTTGGTAAGTCCGCAACTCCGTACTCTCCCCTATAAACAGGGGATGGGGCCTTGGGGCAAGCACTCTCCCTTCGAGGGCACCTTTCCTTCAGAAGGCTCCAACAGCAGCCTTCTGGACACTTCGACCGAGCGCGCCCTGACCTCTGCAAAGATGTGGGACTGGAGCAAATGACCATGAATACAGAGGAGAAAGAGCATGAGGACGTGTTATTCTGACCACTGCATGTGACAGGAACAGGCAGGATCATGCTGCGGAGGCATGTGAAGCATGCAGCCAGCTGCAGCCTCATGCCCAAATAAAGCTATTTTCATTTCATAAAGCAAGAGACTAAGTCAAGTCATTAGGGAAATAGCAATGGGAAAGTTAAATGCCTAATTGGAAGCTCTACTGCACTCGCAAAGTACCTCTGGTTTTTCTGAAAATTCAAGGGAAACACATTGAGTTTATAATTGCGGATAGATCGATGTCACATTCCTTCCTGCATTAGCACAGGAGAGCTCCTTCCTGGGGGCCCATCCCAACCCCAGTCATGTTCTGTAAACAGCAGTCAGGGCCCAGAAGGAAACGGGAAAAACTGAGGGGAGAGCCCTCAATTTTCCTTTTCCTCCCCACCAACGGCAGGAGCCCATGGCCACAGGACACTTCTGGCTCTCGGAGTTTAACTCCTACCCATAGCGAGAATTTTGATGTGTCTCCGGAGGGTTAAGGGGCATTTATCAACACGGGACCCTGTGATGGAGGGGAGCACACAGCTTTGGCAAAAAGCACGGGGAACTATTCTCCTCAGGGCTGACATCCTGATTTTCCTGAAAATTCCCAAACAGCCCCAAGCAATGGAACCCTGACCGTTGAATACCTGAGTGCACCTGGAAGGGACATCTGAAGCCTCTGGGCACAACTGGCAGCCATGTCCCCTCAAGAAGCCAGCCTTGCAAACATGCCAGGGTTCAGCCCGTGACCCCAGCTTTGACCCCTAGGATGGGCTCTCCCCATGTCATGGAATGTCTGTGGCCACCTTTATCTGTGCAAAGAAGAAGACAAGAAGGTAAAGTTAGGAAGCACTTTTGCCCAGCTCCCCAGGAACGACCTCTAGGCCTCAGGCCTACAGCTCATGTGAGCAAAAATTTCCACTAGAGAGATTACGGGCAAATCAGCCTAATGTGCACATCACATGACACAGCATCCTCAGTGTGTCTAGGTCCCTACGTGCACCGGAAATGAAACCACAGGCAAATGCTAGAGGACCTGAGACCGGTCCCACCCGGTCCTCATGCAACATACTGATCTGGGCTCGCACCTCTGGGTCCTGAAGCACAGCCTGCGGGAAGCCCTGCAGGATGCGAAACGCGACCATCCTCCCGGCTTAAGAGGTGGTGGGATTTGCATGGGCAGCAGGCCCTGACCAAAGCTCTAGTTTCCCCCAAAGATTCTCGCCCCAAATAGAGACGACATGTCCCTGGAGAAACAGAAGAATGTGGAGAGAGGAAGGAGAGAAGGACAGAAGCAGCAGAGACAACAATGACTAGCTGATCACGTTTGCTGGACTAGTTATTCCCGAGCCATTTGCCATGCGGCCCCATGTATTTTTAAAGTACATGGTTCAGGAGCATTTATTAAAATGTTTTCCAGTTGTCCTTCTACAGAAGAGACCCTGACAGGCTACTCAGTATACTGCAGAAGTGGGTTAAATACTATTATCCCTGCTGCAAAGATAGGGAGACAACAGTATAATGGATTACCTTAATTTCCCAGAGACATGCAGTGAATTCATTACGGGGAGGAAAAAAAGGAAACAAAAAAGACAATCAGATTAAAGAGTCCTGAAGCCTGGGCCGCCCTGCCAAGGGAGCCAACCAGTTGGAAGGAAGAAGAGACGAGCCCCCAACCTTCTAGGGTGCTGATCCAAAAATGCAGTTCTTGGGAACACAGATACCTTCGGTCGGGAGCTCCGAATGAAAACGTGCCACAGAAACAAACTCGCCACACACAAAACCCCGAGGGCTCACCAATCTGCCTCACACTGCAGACTGGAAGAGGAGGGGGGAAAAAAAATCCAGATCCTAATTTAGTTCAGGAGCTTGTTTTCTTACACTGACAAATCCTTCTAAAAATGATTTCCTGATTAGAGTCAAACGGCAGAGGCCCAAACTCTCGGAGATTGTGGAGCTGTCAGCATGTTAATGGTTTTCCTTAGCAACAATTCTCTCCCCTCTGCTTTTAGGAAGAAACAACACCTCTGCCAGTAATGCAAAGCTGGAGAAGCCTCAGCTCTGCGGATGATTCACGGCCCGTGGCGGGGGGCAGGGGGCAGGGTGGGGCATAGGCCTCGGAGGCCCCTGTGAGGGTGGAAGGCTGGCCCGTGGTGGGTCACAGGCAGCAAATGCAAAGGGAGGTGCCCAGCTGTGCAGGGAAAGTATAAGAAAACAGGAGGTGAATCACCACGCCTCTGTGTCTCTCTAGTACTTGGAATTATCATCTGAAATTTCTCAACTTGAAATACAACTCCTGATTCATACAGAGCTAATGTCTTTTGCTCACCAGACTTAAAGGTGCAAAAAAATGGCTAAGAAGAGATCAAATCAGCAAAGACCAAGGAGATTGGTTTCCTGAGCTGATTTTGTTTTTATCATAAACTTTGGAGTTCTCAGAATCAGTTTGGAAAACAATGAAAATCAAGACATGGTTCACCCATTGATTAAACATTGATCACACGTTGCCAGCATGCCAGCTCTTGTCCTCTGTCATTTCAGGTCAGTGAATCTCAGCTCTGTCAGTGAACCCTGACGCTGGAAGAGACTTTCAACTCCAAGAATGTCGTTTTCTAGATGAGAGAAGGGAGGCCTCGTGCGGTGGACTTCCCAGAGGTCATGAGTGCTTTATTGGTGGACCTCAAGCATGAATCCAAGTATTTCCACCGCGACTACTAATTCACAGACCAGATGCTTCAAAACTGGATTTGGAGACTCTCAGTTGGAGAAGAAGAGAAGTGAGATTCAATTTGCCAATATTCACATCCTTGGAGGAAGTGATATTTAGCCTAAGCCAAAACATATTGGTAAATTCTCTAATTTAGTCAGATGATGTCTCACTTTACATGATAAATGTTGCTAAAAAGTTGCATGCAAATCAAATTTTTGTAAATTGAATTACTTTTTAAAAGCACAAGACAGATTGCTTTGTAAAGAAACCCTGGGCTGAAAATGAGAAATATTTCTGCAATTTAAATAATAACTACCTCCATAATTTATCTCTTCTGTAATACATAATTTAATATTCCTTAGTTTTGTTTAGCATCACTTGTTTTAAACAAGAAAGATCTATATTCATGCAGCTAGTGTCACCAAGAAGTTTGAAGTACATTAATAAGAATATTTTCCTTCTACATATCCCATAGAAAATTAAGGAAATCAGTATTCCCATTTGGCAGATGGAAAAAGTCAAGGCATGGAGTTAGGGTAGATCCAAGATCACGGAGAGAAAGTCAGCGATGCAGATCGGATGCCCACATGTTTTTGGTTATAAATCCTGCTTTTTTTTACCTGCTGGGTTAGGGCATTGTGGTCAGCTATTGTATTGTATTGGAGTTCTTCAGAGAAACAAAACCAGTAGGACACATGTGGATACGTAAGAGGAGGCTTTTTTAATGGGAATTGATTTACAAGATTACGGAAGCTAAGAGATGACACAATATGCCATCTGAAAGCTGGGGAACCAAGAAGTCCAGTGGTATAATTTGGTTCAAGTCCAAAGGCCTGAGAAAGGTAAGGGGACAAGTGAAGGGAAGGGAGGAGCCACTGGTGTGGCTCTCAGAATCCGAAGGCAAGAGAAGATAAGATGATGACCGCCTTTTGTTCTATTTGGACCCTTCAGCAGGTTGGAATCCACAGCCACATGGGTGAGGGAGGATCTTCTTCATTCAGTCTACTGATGCAAATGTTAATCTGTTCTAGAAACAAACACACTCTGAAATAATGTTTTATCAGCTCTCTGGGCATTCCTTACCCCAATCAAGTTGAAAAATCAACCATCCTAGCTATTATCTCCCAGAGAGACATTCCTCACATCACAGATGCATAGACTCCAAAGAAATTCAGGAGCCCCCTCAAAGGCTTATGCTTCAGGAATCTGAGTGAGCCTCATCCCCTCCCCTCTGTTCAATCACTTGACTCACCTAGGAAACAGGGAGAGCAAAAAGAGAGTCTCAGTGCACCCAGGATGATGCGTCTTTACTGAGTCCCCATCACAAGTCCAACCCTCTGACTGCAGGGAAGAGAAGGGGCGGCTATACAGGCTCTGCCCCCAAGGACTCTGAGTCCACTTAAAGGGGCAAGGCTTGCACACAAGACTACGTCAGAGTTCAAGTTCATGGGGGTCTTCCCCTACTAGATAGTAGAGCCTTAAGCAGAGGGACCTTCTTTATTTAGCACCTTGCCTTGGAAAAAGTCAGTACCCAGTGAAGGTTTTTGTCATATTAAATTATAAAATGTAGAGGGACTGGGAAGAAGGTTGCCTGCAAATATCTGGAGAGATGATACCGGGTAGAATACACATATTATTTGTATCTCCAAAAGGACATTATCACCTCTGCAGTGTGGGAAGCCCAGTAATCGTTCCGACCTCATTGAGTTGTTGTAGAACTTGAGTGGCGTAATAGATCTAAAACATTTAGCATGTCCCTGGCAAACAGCGAGCACTTAATATGTAGTGCCTACCATTTAGATCACAAGGGCCACAGACCAGTGACAGAGGAACTGATGACCCAGAGCAAAATGAGCAAGAATTTTCCCAAAGTATTAAGGACTGCTCACTCGCAAAAGCTACCACACGGGCAGTGCTTCCTATCCCAGAGGCTAAATGGTCATCTCTCAGTGAGGACATCAAGAAAAGACCTGCACTAGGTCACAGTTGGCTGATAGCAGCAGCTCATTAGCCGGGCTGAGAATCAGAACAACGTAGTCAGTGTTTAAAAACGACACAGTTGTGGGTCAATCCAGACTTCTTTCACGGCTTTGGACAGGTCCAGATATTTGTATTTTAATAAGCATCCTAAGTGATTTCTACGTAGCTCATCAAGCAATGGTCTAATTACCTGTGTTTGAGAACCAACCACCTGTCCAGAGAAAGTTACGTCTCTTGCCGATTCTGAGGCTCCAGGCCTTTCTCCATCCATCTTGATCACCGTCAGAGCAGCATCGTGGAGAATAATACGAGTTGATAAAGTCAGAAAGATCGGGTTTAAATCCCTGCTCTGCTATTTCCTATCTGTATGACACAAATTATATTGATTATTCTACCAGAGCCTCAACTTCCTTGTCTGTAAAATAGAGATAAAGATGAATATATCGTATGAAAATTCTAGGGGTTTTTCTGGCATATAGTGTTTGATAAGTATTTTATGAATTTGGCAGAAAAGTGCCTCTTGTAGGGGAAGATAATAAGGGACTTAAAAACACAGGTCCCTTTTCTCACCACCATCCCAAACTTTTGTCGAACGTAGAGGAAAATGAGCCCCTAAACCACGGAAATGGACAAAAGGTGAGAATGTGAGACAGAATCGCGCATAGACGGGAAACCAGAGGGGCAGGAAATAGCTTGGGGAATTCCAAAAAGGCAAGAAGATCCCTGAAGTTTAAAGTAGATGTGAAGAGGAAAAGAACACAATGTACTAAATTTCAGTGAGAAAGTAAAGGAGAGTGAAAGTATCATAGATCTTTCTGGATTTTGTTGGGGGTTCTCCATCATTAAATCTGCATTTAGAAATATTTATATTTGCTGAAAACCAGGAGCCTTGGTGCACAGGGAGAATGAAAAGAGCAAGGGACAGGATCTAATTAATCATCAAGGGGCTGCCACAGTGACAACTAGAAGAATTGGAAAGTTACAAAGTACCAGCACCAAACAGCATCAATCACCCAACGATGGTAAATAAATTAATCAAAAATCATTGGGTACCAAAAGGTCTGAAGGAAAAATAAAAGGCAGAAGAGAACAATGATCAGGAGCAGCAAGCAAGCAGAACAGCGGAGCCCGACCCCGTGAAAGCTGACGGCCTGGGCTCTGGCCGACGGCCAGCCGCTTTGCCTTCAGCGCTTTGCGGGCCGCCGCGCGGAGAGCCAGGCACAACTGGGCACAGACGTAAAACTATGGATGCTGTCGTCGTCACGTCTCTTAGCCCTTCTGTGGTGAATGGAAGGTCCACCTGACATCTCCACACCCTACCCTCTCACCTTTGACATTTAGGTCATGCTAAACACTACTTTGCTCAAAACCATTCCCTGACTCGTGACTAAGCTGCTGTATTTCTGTGTTTGAGTTAAAACTCCCACCGAGACTGCTGGGACCCCTTGTTACCAGGCCTAGGCCTTGGTGGGACACTGCCTCTCAGTGATATTGGGGACCCCCACTGACCCTAAATTATAATGCCTGCCCCCTTTAACCCGGCCTCTAGTTCCCCAATTAGTTTGCTTTTCCTTTACCTGGCAAAAGAGTGGTTGTGGAGGATATCTACCATATTAGTGACTCCCCCATTCTTTTTTCAGTTGGGATGTCCCGTATAGTGCCGCATATAATGCACGCTTTTTGCCCAAATTTTTGAGGGAAAAATAAGGATGCGCATTATACATGGGTAGTGCCGACTCCGTATACCATACCAGTGCTTTTAATTCTTTTATTTATGCTTATGCATTAAAAGTGTAACTCTAGAAAACAATAACAATATCCGTATGCAAAATAATACCCTGGAATACGATCATTGGTTTTGTTTCTAAATATGAACAAATAAATAATTGAATTTAAAAATTAAAACAGAAGACTTTTTTTTCTTTTCCTGAAAGTTTGGGCCAAAACCACGGGTGCGCATTATACACGGCAAAATACAGTACATCTCTCCCCTTCCAGGTTTATACAGGATTCATGAGGCTCCGCTATGAATCAAAAGATTTGAACACCTGAATTGTCTTTGGGTCTTCACAGGTCGTAAAATACTCCAGTGGAGTTTAACATCTGCAAGGTCTCAGGCCCCATCTTTTTTAAATGCATACTTTTGGCATGCCAGATCACACACCCTTCACAGTTCAACCACAGGTGATAATTTGCAGCTTACTTCCATTGGACAGATGCTCGGCGAGCACACACAGGTTCCTTGGGGCGATAGAGAAACAAGTGAAGCTGTATCTCTGTATCCTTAGAGCGCATGGACCAACAAGACAAAACCACCACAAACGGTGTGATCCCAGCAGCTCTGACCGGGGTGACCAGAGACACAACAGTTCGTGGGAGGATGAAAGACAGAATTAACTCCCATATGAGGTAGCAGGAAAGGCTGGGGGGTGGGGGGGCGGGGGAGTGGGGACAGGGATTTGATGTGACTTTGGAGAAAGTCAAGACTTGTACACTGGAGCTGGGAAAGAAGCATTTAAACCACCGAGAGCAGCTTGAGCAAAGCCTCGGACGTGTCTGGGTGCAGGAAACACTGGGAGAAGCACGGAGAGGCTGGCTTTGCTGCAGAGAGAGTAGGGTCACACATTCCTGAGGGACAGGGACAAGAAAGAGTGAGAGAGAGTCCTTTAAGCACAAAAGCATCTCTCCGCCCTGAACAATTCCCGCTGCCTGGGTACGCAGCACTATCCCTTTCCTAGATGTCCAGGGAAGTCATGTGGGGTGCACTCCCAGAGGGCTCGGACGCCTTCCCAGGAGTCTCCTGGGTCTCTCTGCGCATGGGCTGGAGTCTCCAGATAGGAACACAGCAGGAGGAAGCACAAGAGGCTCCGAGGAACTAGTTCCCAGGCGGCAGGGACCACACTGGAGGTCTGGCAAGGGAAGTCGCAGGCAAAGGATATCTGAGCACAAATAGGCTATGCACAGGTCCCCGGCGCCCAGTCAGCTGACAGGCAGATATCAGATAGATAACGTGAGTGGATCTATTTTGGAAAGTAAGGCATTATATTCATACCGCTGATCAGCTGCACAAACCAGACTCAGCACGGCGCACGCGACAAGAACCCACCTCTCTGTCGCAGCCGCCCCTTTCAGCCTGTTCTCCCGGATCACTCCTCCCCGCTCCCGTGTGACTCTCCAGCAAGCCTCATAACGCTCCCTGTTAACTCACAAGTGAAAAGCAAATAGCCTCTTTTGAGGAACACACCAAAAAGTCCAGTTCTAGGAGGTAATGTCAAAATTCCAAGACCTCCTCCCGTTTACAGTTTCACTGGTCAGATCTGCCAGAGCCTTCAGAGCCTGAAGGGAGAAGCCAGCTCCTCCACGGTCTCTTTGGCTCCCTCTTCCCTGTCCCTGACAAGCACGACCCGTGGCCCCACAGGGGTGAGTAAAAAAAAAAGGGACGGGGTGGGGGGAAGGAAGGGGCAGGAAAGGTCCCCCCAGAGTGGCACAGATAGAAATGGCGTGGTGCTCTTGGAATACAGGGAATGCCATCCAAAGTTCATTGTTTTTTTTCATGGGGTGCTTTTATAGGAACCCCCATCTTGCAATCTCTTGCAAAAACTATGCTTCCCATGGCCCACGGAACTCCCGCAGACACTGACGCCTTGCAGTCCACCCCGGTCTCGGCCTCCTCGTCTCTCGGGGGGTCCTCGTGGACAGTGGTACCCCGTGCAGACTCTTCCTCAGGGCTTCCTCTGCACTATAAGAAACATGCATCCCAGGCCCGCTTATACCCCAGAAGGACGTGCTGTTCCCTGGGCTGTTCTGATCCTTTCCTCTGCTGCCTGTGCCCAAGCTGACCAACAGAGCCCATCACCATGTCCCCCAAAGGCCAGAGGACACAGGTACGCTTCCTGAGCAGCCGCCGTGATTAGAGGAGGAAGCCTCCACCTCTCCTTCCTACTTGGGATGCGGGGGGAACAAGTCACCACGTGTTGACAACCTTCCCCGAAGGGATCCTGCCTTCCACTTCTTTTCTTTTATACTCTGGGACTAGATGATGAGCTCATGGTCACAGAATAGCTGGGGTCACCTCCTTTCAAATAAAGTACTTTATAGAGTTTAACATGTGAGGGCACTTGGTTTATATTTTTCTCAGACTTTGGGCGTCAGCTGACATTCCTGTTAATATTGTTAATATCATTCTCCGTAGCAGACTCTTGGCCCTGTTAATTACCGTTGTCCTTGGCTATACATAATTCCCTATTAGCAGACAGCGCCTCGCCAACGGATGACAGAGCACTGTAGCTGACTTTTCTTTAGGGAAGAGGACAGATCCCCACTGTCTGCAAAGTTTCTAGGTCATTTTTCTAAATCAGTCTCTAGGACCAACATGGTCAGAACAAAGCCTTCGCAGTCACGTTCAGGCTGGCAGAAATGCCCTGCGCTTCGAGAGCTCAGTGGCCTCACACCAGCTTTCAGTGGCCTGCAGCCCTCCAAAGAAGGAACTGGGTCCTCGGGGTGAAAAGTTATTTAGTTTCCCTGCCTGACATTCTGGTTCCCGGCCTTCTAGAAACAGCAAAGCTGCTGTCACAGTGCCAGGACGTGACAAACGATGTGGAAGGAGTGTTATGATACAGCCATCCATCCATCGTCAGAGGCCAGGGCCACAAGGGGACAGAAGATGAACAAGGAAATTGTTAATTGTGTAGCTTTGACGCTTTCTCAGGAAAACTTGCAGAGGGGTGTGTGGTTCGCCCTCACCCAGGGAGGCGGGACACTCTGAAAAGCTTCAGGGAGCCTGCCACCAGCCAGTCAGGACACGGGCAGAGGTGGGGGGGAGGGGGAGAGGAGACCACGCCAGGGACAGAAAAAAGGGAGGAACACTTCAGACAGAATCACTGCAAAAGCGCTGTCTATTCTACTTGGTAACCGGACCCCTGGATAAGTCCCTCTGCAGCTCTGGGAGTGGGGGATGGGGGTGGAGGGACTGAGCGGAAGAGAAAAAGAACTCATGGACAAGGACAACAGTGCGGTGGCTGCAGGAGTGAGGGGGTGGGTGGAGGCGGAAGAGGGTATGGGGGGGTAAATGGTAATGGAAAAAATACAATAAAAAATGAATGATTAAAAAAAAAAAACATTCAGAATTGCCAGAACAGGTCAAAAGAAGATGATAGTATTTTACTTTCCTAAAGGCCAGGGGTGGGAGGGGGCTTCTTGAGGGTCTCAGACCACGTGATTCTGTCAGCATGTGAGGCCCTTGGTTCTCCCCCGTGCTCTTGGCCTTTGGTACAGACTTGTTTGACAAATGTGAAGGTGGTGGGGCAGTCCACGGTCCTGGCTTTAGTCTCATTCACAAAGAGAGATACATGGAACAGAGGCTAAATACATATATAACAAAATTCCATTTTTTATAAAATACTCATAAATGCCAACTTACGGTAGCAGCTGATCACAGGGTACCAGGGGACTCAGGGAGCAAAGAGTGGTAGGGGCAGAAATTACCAAAGGGCCCCAAGGAGCTTTTGTGGATGACTGATAGCTCATTATCTTGATCATGGGGATAGGTTTATGAGGGCACACAGAAGTCAGGCCTTATCAAATTAGAGACTTTAAATATATGAAACTTACTGCATGTCAATTACACCCCTCAAAAGCTGTTAACACACACACACACACAGTGAAACCAACGACTATCAAGGGACATCAACCATTATCTCTAACAGCGACCCCTGTTGCCCTAGCAGACCTGCATTCACTGCCCCAGCCACCTTGACCATCCCCTCCCTTCCCTCTGCCTCTTCAAACTCTATCTGTCCCTCAAAGCCCAGAATGAGTCCAACCTCCTGCAGGGAACCTTCCATGACCTCTCTCATCCCTGACTCTCAGTGCACACACTATAACCTTTCTGTATGAGGGCATCTTCCTTATCCAAACGGAAGCTGAGCTCCCTGAAACCAGAACCCTGTCCCCAAGCTCTTTCCTCTACCTGCATAGTCCCGGGCCCAAGAAGCCTCAATTAATGCCCGTTGACTGTTTCGCGGATGACTCTCCCACTGAGGGATCTCCCTCTTGAGGCTACCCTTCGCTCTGTGATGACATGCCACTAATTACGAGAGAGAGAGAGAGCGTCTTTTGTGCCTTTGGCCTTTGCATCTGCTGAGGACTGCTATGTTTCCAATCAGAGCGAGCCTCAGGAAAGGTCCTGGGTACATGCTCATATTAGACTCCCTGCAGCTGGCTACAGTGCCACGCTCATGGCAGAAAACCAGATACGCCCCAGGGGTCCAGCAGCCTTGGTGGAGAAACCGTGCCCTGCCCTGTCATAATGACAGCCTCGGAACATAGGGCCATGTCTGGTGCCAACAAGCTCTTTGCCCAGATGAGTAAGCCAAGGCCAGGGAGGCCGTGTGGGCAGTTCTGGGTCACTTGCTGCACCTTGCTTCTTCATTCTGACTCTCTTTGCATTTTGGGTTTTTCTCAAGGGAAGAGATCGTAAGACAAAGAGAAAGAAGAGACCTCCCACTGCCTGTGCCTTCGCGGGACCAGAAAATAGTCACCACAAGCTTTCCATGCTCTTCCACAAATGCTTCATGATCAAATTTCCCGTCATTTGCTTAAAAGTAATCTCTGCTGCACCTCACACTCCAATAAACTGACTTAAAAAAAAAAAGTCAATAGGCTGACAGCCTTAGAAGTGGATAAAGATATTAGCAGAGGCCTGCTGTTCCAATGAGCAGACAAATCATGATCGATAGTTTTTATCTCCTAATGACTGGCGGGTGATTGGGTAGCCTCCAGCTAAGAACTTCATTGACAACTCCAGCGTTGCCCCAAGGAAGGCGAGAAAGCCAATTTTGATGAGACCCAAGGAGACACAGGCCCGACGTATGCACCTGGATCCCAGTCATTGTGAACCCAGCAGCTGTGTTGAGCTAGATTCTTCTCTCCACGTCTTTGTCATCCCCAAGTTATTCTCCCAAACTGTCCCCACCCTCTACCCCTGCAGCCTCTGCTCAGGCCAGGAACCACATTAAATATGTCCGACAGCAGGCAGAGTGGTTGTGGCCCACAAAAGCTGCTTGTACCTCCTCACAACCTCCCCGGGATTTTTGAGAAGGTCCCCAACACCGTTCACGTCTATTTTCAAACTCAGCGGTGAATGTCCTTCATTCACTGTCTTTTAAATTCCTCCCCCTACAGCAGTATTTTCTTCTTTGTCGACACATCCTCCTTACGCACCAGCTGAGACGTGGTGTGGGAAAGATACTTGCTCCCCACCCACCTTCCATTTATTAATTTATTCTCCACCTTTGCTAAATCGGCTGTCTCCAGCTCACACGTTCTTTCCTAGGTACCAATATCAGCCATTTTTATCACTCTTCACCTAAAGGCTTTACCAGATAGCATCATTATTGTTATTAGCTCCACCCTGTACCTCATTTGGATGACATCTTTCCTCTCTGCCTTTCCTATTTCATGACACAAACTGCTCGATGCTCTCTTACTTGGGAACAACACTGTTATGGGGTTGGTGGTATTTCCTGTGGGATAGATCCTCAAATTTATGCACAGCGAGAGGGAAGAAAATGTCTCCTGCACAGCGGAGACCCATGATGGGTACTAGACATGTTTGTGAGAGAATCCATGGGACACACACATTCACAGCCACGCCACATAGTTTAACAATTGCTATATGCCTCCCAGTGTGACAGATGGAATACAAACTTTCCAGAGTGTTAATAGGTATCATAGTCCTGTTTTCAATGAGTTCCAAGACCAAATGAGCATGGTCAATGTTAGATTTTAGAAGGTTAAAATGATCTCTTTATAGCTCCAAGTCTCACCGCCTTCTGATCTTTCATACGACCAGATGAAATGTTCTCTCCAAGAGGGAGGCACCCTATCAATGTGTCCAACCCATGGCCCAATGGCCACATGTGGCCCAGGATGGCTATGAATGCAGCCCAACACAAAATCGTATATTTACTTAAAACTTATGAGATTTTTGTTTTTGTTTTCGTTGGTGTTTGTGTTTTTAATGTGTGGCCCAAGACAGCTCTTCTTCCAGTGTGGCCCAGAGACACCAAAAGGCTGGACGCCCCTGCATACATCATTTCTAAATCCTGCGATCATGGAGCCCTTTAATCTCGGGATATCACACAAAGTCACAGCATTCTACAAAGCACTCTTTGGGAAAATTTCCCTAAAACATTCGGCACACAGGCTCACTTAAGTCTGCTGAATGAAAATCTGTTCTTTCCAGAGGCTCAGTTTAGCAAAGCGCACCAATATTTCTCAGCTCAGTCCTCACACGGCCCCAGCGCACCATGTCTGTCTGTGCTTAAAAAAAAAAAAGAAAAAAAGAAAAGGCAGCCTAATGAAAGTCAAAACTATTGAAATCAAAACTATCCCACAATTGGATTACAGCATGAAACACCTTCCTGCAACATGCCAAAAGGCAGAACCAAAATTATATCTAAAAATCAAACTGCACCCCTTCCACCTGTCAGCAATCAATACGCCATTACCCTGCCCACAGAGTGGTTTGCGAGTAACCATTTCCAGGCTGCAACAGGGGCAGGGACAGGACTGGACAACCGCCTTGAATCGCTTTGCAGCCCAAAGTAAAAACTGAGGATTCTGGACACGTGCCTGGGGAATGCCTGAGCTGCACAGCCCACGCTGTAAGCAAACGTAATTGCACCATCCAACGTGATCCTATATGAAGCAAGCCGCAGAGCTGGTGGAGTCCTTTTCACAGCTGAGGGGAGCTGGGAACAAGAAACCAAACTGAACTCCCCTCTCTCACCCTCCAAAAATCATAGAACCACCTGTTCTTTCACATAAGCACGCAAGCCCAAGAAACACACGGTGGCCAAGAAAACGCACAACACACATCAAGAGGCGCCAACAGAAAATGAGAGACCTGAGTTATAGGCCACAATGCTAAAGGAAATAGGAGGAGTTAGCCCAAAGAAGAGAAGGCTCAGAGCGCAAAACTAAATGCCTTCCCATGTCAGAACAGCTCTCATGTCAGGGGTATCATCTGTGTCACTGTGGTGGCAGTTACAAGGAGATCGATTTGAACCTGATAGCAGGAAAACTTTTTAACTCTGTGCAGATGAGAGCAAAGGCCATGGTGCTCTTAAGGATCTATAAAGATTGCCTTGGGCGACAATCACGTGGATTTTGAAAAATTCAATTGCCTTTCCAAGAATCACTAATGCGTATGTATGCCCGTGCAAGGCAGCATGCTGGACTTACACATCTCTGAGTTCACTTCCAAAAGAAAGACAGACACCATATGATCTCACCTATAAGAGGAACCTAATGAACAAAACAAACGAATGAGCAAAACTGAACCGGAGGCATGAAAACAAGGAACAGACTGGCAGGGACCAGAGGGGAGGGGGCAGGGGAATAAGGGGGTAAAGAAGGGAAGAGTCTAGTCAAGGAGCATGTATAAGCAATCCATGGACATAGACAACAGGGTGGGGATAGACTGTGGGAGCAGGGGGTGCAGCGGAGTGCAACTGGGAAAATTGGGACAACTGTAAAAGAATAACAATAAAAAAAAAAAAAAAGGATGGAGAAAGAAAAGACTACACATGTTGAGCGTGCCCTTTGTGCTCCAGTAAGAGAGTGAAATAGGCCAGAGAAGGTCTTTGCACACGTGAGCCTCACTGACAGGTGCCGCCTCACCGCAGAAAATTTCCTGCACTAAGAGGTAGGCTGGGCCTGACTCAGTGGTGCGTAGTGGGATTCTGCTATTCAGCGAGGGATGGACATAAACTCTCTCAAAACTCTCACCTGAGAACACGTGCCAGCAGCTTCTACACATTAAAAAGCATCCTACTGGAATGTTGCTTCTGCTTAATGGAAGTAAAAAAGCATTCAATCAAAATAGCTCAGTAAGTTCACACTTTGACATTACCACCCTGGCTCCAAATGTGTACGCAATGATCTATATTTAAAACAACACAAAAATCCTGCCAGCTCAGGAAGAAGTAAATGTCTTAGTGGATCAGAAGTAAAACAGCAATTCCAAAACATAAACAGGTCTAAAATCACAGACCCAGACCGAAGCAGGGGTAACCTGGAATTCAATTCCTCTGAGACAGCCGGGCTGTGGCAGGCAACTGCTGAAAGCCAGGGGTCGATTCCCCTGATATATTCTCCTACAAACACATAGCGCTTGAAAAGGAGGCAGGAAAAACCTGCTCCCAAGTTCTCCGGGAGGCATAACAATACGAATCCAGCGCCAATATCAAGAACTAAGCAAGGCACCCAGGGGCTCAGGAACGGGGTTAATAATTTCCCCGATTACACAGTTGGGCCGAAAACAACTGCCACCGTGCCAGGATCTGTTCAGGAT
This sequence comes from Mormoops blainvillei, assembly GCA_004026545.1. Classification (NCBI taxonomy): domain Eukaryota; kingdom Metazoa; phylum Chordata; class Mammalia; order Chiroptera; family Mormoopidae; genus Mormoops; species Mormoops blainvillei. The sequence goes on along the minus strand of PVJD01003202.1, from coordinate 151,380 downwards.
CAGGGATTAGGATTATGTGAGGACAACCACATAACCACTCCAACGAGTGAGTGTTTCCAGGAGAAAAGAGGGAGGATCACAAAAGATAAAAATAATAATAATGATAAGATCTCCCTTCAAAATGAAGCCATAAATTAAAATTCCAAACCATGTAAAGAAAATACAACACCCAGAAAGAAAGCGAACAAAAGGAGCAACTGACTCACAAAAGCACTCTCCATCCTTTTATTGAAATGTGGAAATAAGTGTGTGTAGTTGGATTAATAGAAGAACAGCATCCTTTAAAGGAGCAAAAAGTCTCTGCTGAGAGGCAAAAACGAAACACGAAAATGATATGAAAATGAAATCAGTGACAAGATTTAGAAATAAATAGAGTAAAATAAGAACCCCTCAGGAGATATATATGGATTTACGTGGGAGCTCTACCTTACAGGAGAAAGCCAGCTGCTACGTGTAGAGGGAATGATGGGGTTCGGAAGCTGCCATTCGACAGCGGACTGCGGCGAGGTTCTCCAACAGATGCTCCCACTCGAGGGTAGGGTTTCGATAAGGAAGACCTTATGTACATAGTCTCAGGGAACCTCCTCTTAAAAATACCAACTGATCAGCTTCACAGCAGAGAAACCTGACAGTCACTATCTTAACTGGTAAGAGTTCACTGTTTTATCTTGACCAGAAATGGGAAAACTAAAACCATGTCCCTTCTGGAATTATTCACTGAGAACACAGCGTCACTTCTGTGGCATTCCTGCCAAAAACGCATAGCCAGAATCTCTTGATGAGGAAACACCAGGCAACGTCAGACTGAGGAACAGTCTACCAAGTAACTGGTCTGTTCCATTAAAAAAAAAAAAAAAAAAAAGGAGAAGAAAGAAAGAAAGAAAGTAAAGGTTATGCAAGATAAGGAAAACAGGAACTACTGTAGGTTGAAGGAAACTAGAAAGACATGAGAGCTGACTGAAATGGGCGGCCTCGAACTGGCCCCTGCGCCCGTAAAGACTACTACTGGGCCCAGCACAGGCTGGGAACATCAAATCCTATGTGATGGTAATACAATGTCCATGTCAATTTCCTGCCAGCGAGAGCTACAGTGTGGCTTTAGAGGAGAGGGTCCTTGTGTTCAGGAGATACACACTATAATACCTTTAGAGGTAATGCAGTGTCACTGTGCACCTAACCTCAAATATATAAAAATAGAAAGAAATGTGTGTATGTGTTCATATATGTACAGAGAGATAGAGAGAGAGGGCGAGCGAGAGAGAGAGAAGAGCAAAGCAAATGTAGCTGTGTATTTTAGGGCAAAAAATGCAAAAAGGTTACAGAACACTTGCAGGAAAAAGAAAGCAGTGAGAAGGGGGTTGCATTTTAGATCACCCGATCAACAGATAAATTGCCAATTACTGTTCCACAAGCTGACTTTGAGCCAAGTTCCGGGACTATGTCGAGAAGGACCTCATACAGAAAGCTATCAATAGATGCCCGTGCTGACCCATGTGGGGACTGAGACACAGGGACTGCAGCTTCTTCACACTGTGGGCAGACTCCAGCAAGGCTCTCCCTCAGGGCTGTGCATCAGAGCCCCTCACAGCCGACGCTCCCTTCTCACCGCGAGCTCCTAGTCGAACCCCCTTCGCTGTCCTGCAACAAAAGTCACCGGTAATGTACCTTACCCTCACAACTTTTTAAAATTGCCCTAACTGTGAGTAAATGGAGAGATGAAGGGACATGATTTGAGTGAAACTATAGTTCACTCTGTCCGTAATCGCGACTACACGAGAAGGGCTAAAGGCACAGCTATGTCTCAGAAAGTCGCCATGAATGCGACACCTGAAGATGCAGGCTGCGTCAGGAGCCAGGTGTTTGTGACTCAGGTGATCGGAGCACTGTGTCTATCAGGGAGGTCATTTTTCAGAATGGTGAACAAACCTTGGCCAAGTTCTGGGCAGGGTAAAGTCCAGCCTCACCTCATGGCACAACAGAACCGCATTCTTACGAAGAAAAGATGCATCAATCTAAAGGGGGGGGGCAAAGAGGGGAAACTAGGACAACTGTAACAGAATAACAATTTTAAAAAATGATTAAAAAATAAAATAAAATGCACAAAGACAAGCACCACCAGAATGCGGTGAAAAAGAATGCATAAAATACCGTTTTTTGGTCTGTAAATACCCAGGAGGATGACAGGCTAAAAGGCATAATGAAGTGGCCAGATGCTGGTGTCTTTACACGGGCTCGCCAGGAATGAGGCAGCTCCAAACACAGATTGCTACAGGTATGTTGTACGGCGCTTCCAACACCATGAGAGGCGTTGCCATTGGTGATAATGATTTTCCATGATCAGAGTGCTGTGAACAACTCTTGGTAAATTTCTGAACATAAAAATGCAATCTTTCTCAATTTACACATTAAATATGGTCCCTAGGAAAGTCAGTGCAGATCAGAGTTGGGCATGAAACACGTTGCAGAACACTTAAGATCTAGGCTCAGGTAATTATCAAAATGTTTTTCACTTACATCAACATCCATTGGGACGTTCGAGATTCATGCAGGATATGGGACAATTTCTCTCATACAGGACCCATCCCTACCTCTCATGGCCACATCACTGGGTCAGCCAGAGACCCCTCACACATTTCCAAGTACCTCCTGAGAAGCAGAACTTCCAAAGTCAAGGGGGCTCCCTAACCAACCAATTAGATCAGGTAAACAACCATGAGCACATGGTCCACAGATCTGCGGACCCTGACAGACAGCATTCAGTTCTGTCCCAGCCAATGCCAGGGCTAAAGAAGGTTGGCCATTTCAGCTCAGAGCATTTGCTTCAAGCCCTTCTGCAATGATGCACCCACCACAGGCAACTGATAAAACTCTATGAATGAATGAACAGGTCACTTCTCTGATTTGTGGTAACAAACAACACAGATGTTGTCTGGAAACAGGTCAGCAAGATCAAGTAATGTCAAGTGTAAATAAAAAAGGGAACATGCCCTTAGAAGCACAGTTAAAAACGGTGAAGTGGCATCGCGGGGAGCAGAACCAACTTTCAAAGGCGTCCTTGTGGCAGCTGCTGTGGTCACTTCTCTGCTATGAGGCAGCTCCAACCTTCTTGAGTTTGAGGTCCAGGGCCAGTTCTGCAGGCTTGCTGGAAAAAGGTCCCCAAAATTCTCTTTTTCAGCTTCTTCTCCAGGTTTAGCCATGAATAAAAACTAACAGGCATTACAGGAGTCTTTACAAAGCAAGAATGGGGCTGGGAAGAGGGCTTTCTAGAACTTCCCCTAATTTGGCTGGATAAGCCTCTCTGCACTGTGAGTGGTCGCAGGGGTCAAATCCTTGAAGTCATAGGGTCACCAGACGCTTAATCACAGATTCTTTCATCTATATCTGTTGCATCTGATGTAAAATCCCAAGTGCTTAACATGTTGTAGGTGTTCAAAAACTCAGAACTATGATGGTATTATTTCTATTATTTTTCTGATCACGAACAGTGAAAATTCAACAGCCTCTCACTGATTTCCTAGGCCTCCAAATTCAGTATTTACAAGATGAACCTAGGTCCATGAATCTGTAAAGATGATTTTCACCTGATAAACATTTTACTGTCAATCTTTTCCATGTCTTTTATTGAATTTTTTTTAAATGCAGCAAACCCATAGCAATTTAAGCAATTAAATGCACAAAATAGAAGTAATTTCCCAAAGATAGAGCTGGACAGATTATGTACATGAATAAAAGATCACAAACTGGAGAGCCCTTGGAGATCGACCTCCCAGATGGGGAAGGGGGAGACTCATCTTTCTTTTCTAAAACACTTGCCTCCATCAAAAAAGCACCCCAGGCAACTGGCTTCTCTTCCTTCCGATTTCCCAAGTATCTTCCTACCCTCTGGAGGAACACGGAGGCCAGGTCACTTTTGCCTGATGCCCTGGGAGCCCAACCTCAGTTAAGGTTAACCAGAGACCCCTGTCCCTCACACCAGACAGAAATATCTTCATGAATCAATAACTGATCTAGTCAGTCCTCGGAGTAAATCTCCCCATTTTCATCTGTTAGTAGCCCTGCTTAGGCAGTTCTAGGTAGAGATGGGGCTTCTTCCAGATCCCGCCAAGGGCTGAAATCACTGGGAACTTGGGTAAACAGATCTATGACTTTCCTTTTTCAGAGAGAAATGCTTATTTGCAGCAAATGCATCTTTTTCTGGGCCAGAGCCCCAAGCCCCAGGACCTCTGGGATACATTCAAAAGCCATTCAACAAAGGCACATCTGAGTCTTGTAGCACTGATGCAAAACAGATAGACCCCTGCTTTTTCCATTCCTGCCCCCTGGTATTCAACATGAGCGTGGATATTCCTTTTTCATCTTTGTGCTGATTTCCGCGTGCAGCTAGACCAGCTAGTCCCATGAACGACTGTAAGGCTGAAGACTTGATCATGGCAGTATTCAGGGGGTCAGCTCTTCAGACTGACAGCCCCCTCACCCAGCCTAGCAAGCCTCTGGGAATGGTTTCCCCTCACTCATGTCACTATTTTACTCTGATGTGTGTGAGTGTGTGCGTGTGCGTGTGTGTCTCCCCAGACTTGAGTTCAGAGATGTCTTATGAAAATCTGTCTTCTCTACCCCCCCAGAGCTCTCAAAACAACACACATTAGCAACCTAAACCGTGCTGAACAAAGGAATGAATGAAATAAAGTACTTCTGGCTCTATTCCCAACTCTGGAAAAATAACTCCAAGCATATGTCCTCCCAGCATACTTGCTGAAACGTCTCCATGAGACTCAGATGCTCGCTGCCGAACCCACAGCCCTTGTGCCTCTCTCTCTGCGCCGAACAGGAAGAGACCAGGTGTCCTCATCAATCTCCTCCAGTGCCAGGGAGCAAGGAGTGCAGTCTCCACAGATGTGCCACCTGACACTCAGAGAGGGAGGAGGGATTATTGAAATAAATGCCAATGCTGAAAAGCATCCCACAAATGCAAAACTACTCCCATGCTACCCAGCATCCCTCTGGACCGTAGCAGGTGGCACATCCCATAGTTCCTGCAGACCACAGACACCCACATGTGTGAAATGGCAGGACAAATGAAGGCCACTGATGTAACGGCCACATCAGCCCCCGATCTCTCAGTCATGAAGAGACTGAGAGGCTGCCTCTGGAACAGATCTTACTGAACCTGTTGGGTATAAACCTATGGCCTGCTTGTATGGAACTTCCCATCAGGGGTACCTCATGGCATCACTGACAATTAGACCAAAGTCCAAGAAACACAGGTGTTCATTCCAAGCTCTGAGCTCACTAACACTTTCTTTTCCAACTAAAGAAAAACATTCTTGGAGTTCTAAGTACTCCAAGGTCCCAAGGGAGGGTCATGACTTCCAGGCTTTGGAGACAAGAGAAGGATATGAACAAATATAGGAAGAAGGGAAGCCAAGAGGCATTTAAGCCGGTCAGCCAGTGGAGACCCAGGAAGTAAACCAAGAAGTGCTTTTGTTTGACCCATACACCAGTCTACCAAACACACAAAATACGTTTGGGTTCCACCAGTGAACACAGCTGGACTCAACTGTCATCTCACTACATATACCATAGCGCAATACTCACAGGGTAGGACACTGACCTAAAAACTCAGGCGTTCAGTAGGTACAGAAACATCCAAGGTGTGAGCCCAGGTAAGACATTTGTAACAGGCACTACTGACAGCATAAGGTGTCTTAGTTGCTGTAACAATGAGCCTGTCAAGTCAAGCCTACTATTGAGTTTGTGCCAAATGACTGATTAGGAGTGAGATTTAAAGAGTGGTAGGTAAGGCTGGAAATGAAGTGCGATGAGCAGTCTGACGTTTTGTATCTGTGAGAAGGTGCTCAGTGTTCAGCAGACACAGAACAATACAATCAAGCTCGGTGTTTTTCACAAATCAGAGCTAGGCATCTCAGGAAACAGGCTCCAAAGGATGGCTGTGTCCTGAAGAATTGCCGAGTACAGCCCGTGGAGCCCAGAGGTGCCCTGAAGAGAAACCACGCACAGCGGACTTTCAAGAGGACCCTCAGAAAACAGAAACCTTGGGACGCAATGCTTGCCTGTGTATCGAAGTCCAACTCTGCACAAAAGAACGACAGAAATGAATTGGGAGCATTCCATTAACACTGCAATCAACCTGAAGTTGCCCAGATTCGGTCAACCTGAAAGAATTATCATAAGGAGAGCAGCCCCTGAGCAGGAAGGGGTATCCTTCCATGGGTGTATAGTCACACATGTGCGCAGTGTCACTCTAGATGCCTGAGAAATAAATGTAATGGTGAACATACCTGTTGAAAACAGGAATTCCATTCTTTAGCTCAAGGTGTTACCAACTCTCTTCCGCAATGCAAACCATCAAATCCCTATAAAGATTTAACAAATCCCCACATAGCAAAGAGGGGACTAGTGAGCCCAGAGCAGGAGGGAAAGCAAGTGTGTACTATTTCATGAAGTGTGAACTACAGTGTCTTCGCAAAAAGACATTTGTCTTGAGCATTAGGCCTTAAACACATGTATCTACCAGAGAATTTTTTTTTTTTTTTGCACACAAATGCCTCACCATTGCCTCCTAACAGTGGTTCTGAATGATTAGTTCTAAACCTTTACTTAGGTTGATTCCTGACTTTCATGATGTCAAAAAATGAATGCTTTCCCAAGAGGCCAATGGGTCTCTATACAAAGAGACATCTTGTTGATGCTCCTTACCTGTCCCCCAAGCATCCATGATAAATTTGAATGCCATTGGTACGCAAAAATTAGATTCAGTCTATGACCCACCACGCAGTACTCACCAATGCTTGCTGAGTTCAGATTTGGGGTAATGTGGTGGGGGGAGGATGAATGTGTCCTGGAGCAAATTTGATAAGTATAACCCACAGAAAGCGGATGTGTCCTGGAAAGACAAAAAGTACAACTGAAGGAAGAAACAGGAGGAGGAGGTGGGGTAGGGCTTCTGTCCTATGGGAAATTCACAGAGCAATTGGGGGAACCATGAAACCAAAATAATTCAATGCCAAGTATAAGGTATAGACTAAGGGTTCTTTACCCTGGCTACACATTAGAGTCATTAGAGAGGTTTTAGAAAACATGGTTATCCTGGCCCAATACCAAGGCATTTGAATTCAATTGTTCTGGGGTGAAATGCAGGCAACAATATCATTTAAAAGCTTTCCGGGCATTTCTAATGTGAAGCCATGGTTCAGGCCCATTTGTTCTAACTACAGAACCTAAAAGAGCTCAAATGAGAGAAAGCTTCCTGAGGGTAGAAGCAATCAGAAAGGTCTCTCAAAACAGGACAGGCAGAGAAGGAAAAAAGAACCAGGACTGTAGGGTAACAAGGGGACAGGTGGTCTGGAACGTGACTGGGGAGACCCTGAACACCCAGCCCAGCAGTGAAAACTTGATCTGATAGACAACAGGAGGAAATGAAGTTCCTAGGATGGGTTGGTACACCCTCATAGACACAACACTTCAATTTACAAGACTATTTTCCACCCATGGTCTTATTTGAGCCTTTCAACAACAACATGAGGTAGGTAAGGAGGGAAAACATAAACATATCCATTTTAACAATGAGGGAAAGTAGGCTCAGAGAGCGTGAGTGACTCAGTAAGAGTAGTGTTTGCAGAAATTTAGTCTGGTGAAAGCATGCAGTGTGAATTACAGTGTGGGAAAGAGAATTCCAGGAGGTCCCTGACAAGGCTGATGCCTTCCCATAAATGGGAGATAATATCAGTCCATGGCATGGCAGAAGCCTTGGGGAACACAGCAGAGAGTGGATCTAACAGCCACCTTACCATTCCATATCCCTGTGTTTGCGTTTGGTGCATGGGCAGGCACTAATCTTTAACACAGTAGGTTGAGGTTGGAACATGTGTGTCTGCATGAAGAATTGGGGAGACTGCAGAATAGAGAGGATGGAGTATACTTGAGCAGGTATGGCTGAGAACTTGGCCAGCCAGCGAGGGCAGCCTTCCTTCAAAGGCAGGGAAGTTTTTCTTCAACCCTGAAGTTTCCTTCCAAGTGGAGGAAACTCTATTATTAACAAACTTTGGAGTCTCCTCATTTCTCACTACACCACTCATTTCACTGGTGAATATCAGAAAAATAACTAAGGATGCTCACCTGAACTCTAACTTTATTATCTTTGGGAACCAGCCAGTCTATGAAGAACAGGAGTTTTCCCAAAATTCTTGTGCAGGCAGCCCTCTCCCTGTGAAAATTCCTGTCCTGTTCAGGGTGTCCTGTTCTGTGCTGATGGATGAGCCTGCCTCTGGGGCTTGGAATTAACAAGCCCACCTGGCTAATAGAACTATACACAGCCGAGCTGCTGATCTATGGGATGATGTACTGGGTTGGCCAAAAAGTCCATTTAGCTTTTTCTGTAAAATAAAAGACACATTTTTCATTTTCATCAACAACTTTATTGATCTGGATATTTTGAGTATGTCGGCTATCTCCTGCATGGTATCACATTGATTGTGCTCAATTAATGTCTTGATTTGATGGCTATCAACTTCAACCAGTCTACCAGACCATGGAGCGTCGTTCAGCAAGAAATCTCCACCAGGAAACTTCACAAACCACTTTTGACATGTTCGATCCATCACAGCACCTTCTCCACAAATACACTGCACAAACCTTTTCTTTTTCTTTTCTTTTCTTTTTTTTTTTTGCATTTCAGTTGCGTTTTTACCTTTCTTGAAATAATAAAGTGCGATACGCCAAAAACACTGCTTATTTTTCTTGGATCTTCAATATTAAAATGGCTACACAAAAATTGACCAATTCTAATAACTTTTTAAAAAATGCATGCTGAGATGACAGTTGTCACAATACAATCTAACAAAACTGTTTCAAATGAAGTTCAAGACAACTAAGCGCTACTAGAGCCATCATGTGGGAAAAACCAAACAAACCTCTTGGGTAACCCAATAGTTGAAACCCATGCTTACTCTTTAGTTTCTAAGTTCTTCGGAGCCAGGAAAGACAAGAGGAGGCCTGCTCACAGGGAGCTGCTGGCAACATGACAGGAGCAAAAATACAATGAAACCCTTGGCATGAACCTCATGACACTGACAGCCTTGGGGTGGGGTTTCACCCCTTGACAGCCATGCCAAGGAAGGGGATGGTGATGACCCTCCAAAGGACATCAGTAGCTTAATTAATCCACCCACAGGCCTTGTGGGAAAAGCTGCCTCTGATTCAGCCCTCAGACCCACTCTGGGAAGTGCCATCAAAAAACAAGAGAGCCCCCAAATTTTGCAGGTGTCTTGTTTAGTTACAGACTGGCTGCCTCCATCAAACTCCATCATCCGAGCAGCCCAATAAATGATTGGCAGGCTCTACTCTGTGATTTTTATAGCACTGAGAAAGTGCAGAAGCCAAGACAATTATTTTAATATTCTTTACCTTAAACAGCTTGACAAGTGAGCTGATTACATAGTTTACCTTTAAAAGGCAAAGATGTTATAAAGGATCATTTTTTTCTGAGATAATTTTGTAACACAATTTCCTTCTCTATGCCTTTTAAGGACCAAAGGCCACTATTCATTCTTTATTTCCAGTAGGTCTTGGGATTAAATAACTAAATCTCAACTGTATACAGGGGTGGGCAAAAGTAGGTGAACAGTTGTTTGTGTGGAATATAATAATTATTATTAATAAATAATAATACACGAATAAACTCTGTTTTGCATAGTCACAACTACAAACCGACTTTCCCCACCCCTGTATATGGTAGTCCCCCTTTACCAATAATTTTTCCTTTTGTGGTTTCAGTTCCCTGCCACTGTGGTCCAAAAATATTACATGGAATATTCTGGAAATAAACAATATTCATAAGCTTTAAACTGCACAGTTTTCTAAGTAGCATGATGAACCCTTGGGCTGTCCCACTCTGTCTGACCCAGGACAGGCACCACCCCTTTTTCCAGTGAGTCCACACTCCACACTCTACCCACTTGTTAGCCACGTAGTAGCTGTCTCAGTTATCAGGTCGGTTATCAGACAGAGAAAGACCACATTCACATAACTTTTATTACAGAACATTATTAGAGTTGTTTATGATTAATTATTGTTGTCAATCTCTTCTGGTGACCAATTTGTAAATTAAACTTTGTCATGGGCATGTATGTATAGAAACAAAACATACATTGTACAGGGTTTGGTGCTCTCCACAGTTTTGGGCACCCACTGCAAGTCCTGGCATGTGTAGCCCTGTTGATAAGGGGGACTACTGGATACACTCTTTGAAGGCCAAGCTTCTCACAAGGTGTTTGACTAAGATGGCCTTGATCACACAGAGGCTATAGCCACCCATTCGTACCAGGAAATGTGTCGTCTTCACATTGGGTCCTAAGCTCTTTGATTACCACCATCTCCTTCTACCCAGCCATTGATCCAGTTACATTTTCAAGAGCCCACTTTATTAGTTGATTTTAGTTGCATAGCTAAATAAACTCAACTGTGGTTCAAATTTATACCAATTTGTCTGTTTTGTGTCCTCGCCCCTCCTACTCCTCAGGGCTTGAAGAGAAGAGGGTGAGGTAGGCAGAGGCAGGGTTTGGGGGGCTCTAGGAGATCGGACTTCGGGCCGAAGGGGTTTGTACTCACCAGTAGTGTGTTCCCAGATATGGAGTGCCAGAGTCTGAGCCACTGCCTCTGTGAAAAGAGGTTGCGTGAAGCTCCATGCTTAGCAGGGAGGACCTGCTGTCCTATTTCTCTCTTCATTGCACATAATGAAGTCCTAGAGAGAGAGCTGCCTTTCAAAGCAGGAGAGCTAGGGGGGAGCCATTGATACTTCCAGGGTTTGGAGCCTTTTGCTGGCACTGTTGTGCTTAAATTTCCTACTTTTTTTTTTCTTTCCGAGTTAATCCATCTGTCAGTTCCCAGTTCAAGCCTTTCTTCCTCCAAGAAGCCATCCCTGACTACAGCTGCTAAAAGTAATCATCCTTTCAAGAATAAAGTCCGGTCACACCAAGACGTATCTACCACCTGTTCAGCCCTATAGGTAATGTTAACAACTGATTTAACTGTTTGAAGACTTTTCCAGACACAAATATTATAACAGAGAGTAGTTAACATATAATTGAAAAAAAAAAAAAAAAGACCAAAAAGCAACATGATTTCAAACTATAGTACTGGAAATGGTTGAGAATAATGGAGGGCCCTCAGAGTTCATCTAGAGTTGACTCTGTTTCATGAATAAGTTCTTCTAAAAAAATTCTAACAAGCTCTAACAAGCCCTCTATACCAGTTACTTGAATCCCTGTAGAGGCAGAGAATGGAGTTCCTCTCCCTAACTCATTTTTGAAACCTCTGTGAAAGTCGAGATCAATTCCTTAGGTTGGCTTGTGATCTATTTCCTTGTGTGATAATGGAGAGATGTTAGGATGAACTCCTTCATTCATTCTTTAACACTATCGATCTCTTCTAATATCAGTACTCTGAGGACCGATACCCTGACTTTATCTATCATCTATTTATATCTCTCAGTCTATCTGTCTAGCACCTATGTAGTACAAATGTTCAAACAATTAGAAGAAATTTCAAGAAGTCAAGTATTCCCCAGCACGTGTAGTCTATAGCCTGGCAACCAGACACTGAAACTATTTGTTCGTTCGTTCGTTCGTTCATTCATTCATTCATTCGATTCTCTATCTGGGAATATCTACGATGCTCCAGGCGTTGTCCTTGAAACCAGATGTAGAGCAGAGAAAGAAAACAGGCGAAGTTCCTGCCCTTTCAAAAAGTCTATGTTCTAATGAGAGAGACAGACTAACCGGAAATTATAACTGTCTACACAAGATAACGTAGTTATAAGTGCTATGAAGGGAAACAGAGGAGCATCGAGGGGTAGCGGCGATTGTGGGTGTTGCCTCAGAAGGTAGAGGAGAGGCTATCTGGGCAGACACTGAATAAAGTGAAAAAATGGGTTATGTTAGCAACTCAAAGAAGAGGCTTCCAGTGGCCGGAACTGGCCAGGACCGAGACGGAGAAAGGAAATGTATTAGGTGAGTAAATCCCAGGCCCGCGTCGCTGGCAAATGGTGAGCAAGAAAGAGGCGGGGCCGAACTGAAGCCGGGAATGAGCCAGGGTTTGAACACGGATGGTAAGCATGTTGACTGTGCTCTATGTGTGAGAGAAAGCCGTGGAGGGGTTTGGAGGGAAGTCACAGTCGATGTTGGCCTCACAACGCTCACACTGGCTGCTCTGAGGAGAACAGGACAGACTGCTCGGTGCCCGGGGTGGAGGCTGGGAGCCCAGGCAGGAGTCTCTCTTGCTTGTTTCTGCTGTTTCCTGTGTACCATCCTCCCCGCTCAGTGACAATCTGTTCCAGGGCAGGCTGTTCTGATGTCTGGAAACCTCACTTCTTGGCTCCAGGAAACCTACCAGAGCCCAGAAAGCTCCTTACTTTCCCCTCACCACGTTTTCTTTTCCTTTGAAATCCAATCAAACACGCCCATACATCACGGTTTCCTGGGCATCATCCCCCCCACAAAATGCTCAGTCTGCCCACGTCCACTGTCATGTCCTATTCAGATGGTGTAGGGGACTAGCTAATTAACCCCCCATACTGGTTCTCACTAAGGTACAAACGGCCAGTGTAATACTATTATATTACCTGTCCATGGGGCGTTTCTTCAAAGAACAGATCTCTTGCAATGTCATTTCAGAAACCACAACACAAAGTATGAGCAGCATAGCAGGCCCTTCGTGAAAAATGCAAGAAAAAAATAAAGGTACAAATTTCAAATTTAAAATTATTTCAGATTAGATCATGAACGTGGATTTCCTCCAGTGCCTGGGATGGCAGAGCTCTAAAAGGCTGTTTCATTGAGCCAACCCATTTTAGAGATGAGGGGATGGGTAGTCTCAAAATTGTAAGGCTCCAGTAGAAAACCCGCAGAATTGGTTCATCCTAAATTCTAAAAATTGTAAAATACTTTGGTAATGGATAGAACAATGCCAAAAACTTTTATCACTGTCACCCTTTTGCTAATTATGCTCTAGTCGGGGCTCTTTCTCCACCTCCTTCAACCCCTTCCCCTCTGGGTAAATTACATCCTATGGCTCAGAACTCAGTAGGTTTGTGGAGTCAGGTCCCTGGAGCATGAGGACACACAACCTTACAGATCCACATTTTGACTCTCCCCCTCCAGGAGACCCAGCCCCCAGAAAGGAGAGGTGACTGGGCTTGGGAAAACGCAGCTAGGCCTAAGCATGGTCCCAGACTCCGGTCACTGAGAAGGTCATTCATGTCATGTTAGCCGAGAACATGGAAGAAAGCATGCTTTTGCTCAAAAGTTGCAGAGAAATATTCCCTGCTCTCAGGTACGGTTTGGGTGCTGGCTTTTCAGAGGACCCTGGTCACCTCTGGGAACTTCATTCCTCTAAATACAGCAGGGAGAAGCCTATGGTCTAGAGTCTGAATGATAGCGACACCACGGAAGCAGAAGATTAAATATTTTTGTGATTCCATAAGCAGAAAACAAACTGCCCGATGAATGACAGGCACTGCACAGATGTCACCTATTAAATAATTAAAATAAAGTAGAAATTAAAAATAAACAGTGGGAACTGATCTGAAACACATACAACCAAAGGAAGCAGAAAGAGTAAGATGGGGATGAAGAAGTGAGCAAAATTAGATTGCAGTCATTTCTAAATTCAGTTGCATCTGGCCTAACGGGCTGTCTTTCTCCCACGGTCAGCATGAAATAAACAATACCTCAAACCGAGAAACCCTAGAAACAAGCGCAACACTAATGCAGCAGCCACAGTGCCTCTTTGGATGGGCAGGGAGGTGCCCAGAGTTTGCTGAGTAGAACAAGGCAGGCAGACAGAAAGTGCGATTCGACAAAGGGAAATAAAGAATTTGTAGCAGTCAGCAAACGCTGTGTAAGGAGCAATGGCAGAATCTTAGTAACACCACAAGAAACATTTCCCTCTCTCATATTTGTGGGTCACTGGTGAACTTACCAGGCTGGTCTAGGTGGCTCTGCTTTGAGCTGCAATTCAGGCTGGGATTGGTGTATCTCAACTGAAGGATGTGCTCTGGTCTATTCCATGTGTGCTAATGCTGGGAGCCAGGCTGAGAGGGCTAGAGCTCTACTCAGAGGAAGCTTGTTTCACCGTAATGACAGGAATTTCAAGGAGGCAGGCAGAAACACACAATTCCACTGAAGCCTCAGCCTAGAACCTGCACCAGGCCACTCCTGTCTACATTCCATTAGCCAACGCAAGTGCCTGGGTCAAGCCCTATCTCTGTGGGATGGGAAGACCCACTCCACCCCCTCCATTAACTGGCTTAGAACTTACTAGGCTTTATAGGGCCAGGGCCCTGGAGCAGGAGGAGACACAACCCTACGGATCCACATTTTGACTCTCCCCCTCCAGGAGACGCAGCGCCCAGAAAGGTGAGGTGACTGGGCTTGGCAAAATCCTAAGCATGGTCCCTAACACTGGTCATGGAGGTCATCCATGTCATGTTAGCCAGGGACATTGAAGAAAACATACTTTTGCTCAAAACCCGCAGAGAAATATTTGCCACAAAAGAAAGGATGAGGATATGGAAATCTAATGCAGGAGATCAGGCAGGACGGCAAACAATAATTTGGTCTACCATGAGTTTTACTTAACATGATGCTTCGCAAAGCAAATTGTTTCTTGGGCCCCCGAAATGATATTCTAGAGACCATGGCAAACAGTGGCACACAGGCCAAATATATCCTGCCCCCTGTTTTGGTATGTCCTGAAAACTAAGAATTGTGTGTGTGTGTGTGTGTGTGTGTGTGTGTGATGGAATTGTCAAAAGAATAATGATGTTTTGGGACACATTAAAATCATATGACATTCAAATATCAGCATCTGCGAATGAAGCTTTATCATAACATAGCCACACTCATTCGTCCGTGTATTATCTAAGCCACTTTTGCATTACAAGAGCTGAGTATTGAATAGCTATAACAGAGACCATGTGGTCTGCAAAGTCTCTATTCACTAGCTGACCCTCTAAAGGAAAAGTGTGCTAACCCTTGGTCAAGACCACTGCTGTGCAACAGAAAAATAATGTGAGTTGCATATGTAATTCTGTATTTCTAGTAGGCATGATATAATATTGTGACTTATAAAAAAATATATATTTGGCCTTCATGTCACATCTGGCACAGAACTTCCAAAATCCTTGGAATTTCCTAGGTGAGGAAAGCATAAGAGGGATAAAGGTGTCTGGACATTCACAACAAGCCCCTTTTGACCACACCTGGGTTTATGTTAACATGACGACTTTTGGAAAGCATTTAAGGATAGAGACCAACTACCAAGGGAACCATCTGTGTCATTAGAGGGTTGGAACATTCAGTCCTACCCCCCCACCAAGGCCTCCAGAGAGAGGAGAGGGGCTGGAGATTAAACTGATCGCCTAGAGTCAATGATTTAATCAATGTTGCCTCTGTAATCGGATGGGATTCAGAGGTTCTGATGGGGCTTAGAGAGCTCCCAGGTTGGTGAACACATGGAAGCTTGGGGAGAAGGGGTGCACTCAGAGAGCACGAAGCTCCCCAGCCCTCGCCACATCCCTGGCCCTATGCATCTCTTTCATCTGGCTGCTCCTGAATTATATCCCCTTATAATAAACTGATAACCTAGCAAGTAAAAGGTTTCCCTGAGTTCCGCGTGCCGCTCCAGAAGATTACGTGAACCCAAAGAGGGGGTCACGGAAGCCTCTGATTGGTGGCTCATCAGTCAAAAGCACAGGTAACAACCTGGACTTGTGATTGGCATCTGAAGTGGGGGCTGTCTTGTGGGACTGAGCCCTTGACCTGTGGGGTCTCATGAGCTGGTGTCAGGTAATTGCTTGATGGTATAGAGAAAAAACGGTATCAGAATCGTACATGTTTAAAAAAGTAAAAAGCAGCCGGTGAGATTAATTGTAATAATATATCTATTTAATCAAATGTACCTAAAGTGGTACATTATAAAAAAGTGTTAATGAGATATTGTTCATTCTTTCTTCACTCTGAGTCTATAAAATCTGATGTGTCTTTTACGCTCACAGCACATCTCATTGCAAGCTAATCACATTTCAAGTGATCAATAGCCGTATGTGGCTGGTGGGAACCATACAGAAAAGCAAAACCATGGACCGCTTTTATCTCCCCATGGAGAAGCCTAATCCTGTTTTCTTTTTACACATCTCTTCTCAAATCAACATAATTCAAGTAATCTCTTAGCTTCAGTGACTTCAGAATAGATATCTACAGTCAATATGATGCTGTCTTGTGTCTTGAGAAGAGTCCTAACCCCAGCATGTTTTCAAAAATTGGTTTTTTTTAAATAAATAAATATGTGAATGATACTGCACTTGTCCACATCGTGTTACTGACTCATTCTCCGACACCCCCCCCACACTGGCTTTCTGTCCCCCTCACTGAACAGTTTGCTCCTTAATAGTTGATGGCCAGATATGTGCTATTAGACCAACCCTCCTGCAGATAACAATAAACTGTGAAAAACACTTTTAAAATAGCTACAGGGAGTTATCAAAAACAAAAAGAAACTTAAGGGAAGACCACAGTTGGAAGACGGGATGGCACAGGGGTTAATTCCCCATTTTTACTTTTTCTTTTTTTTTTGTAATCCTAAGGCAGCCTTCAGTCAACAGCAGGGGGCGGCAGCTAAGACTTGGGAGAAATCTCACAGTCCTGCCAGCTTGCAGAACAAGAGGGCAGCACTCAGGGTGCCCGCAGATGCAGGGAAGGGCAGAGGGGCCCAAAAGAGAACAAGCCCAGGAGAGGGGGGGTCCTACAGGGTGCATACAGATCCTGCCCAAACCTCCAGCTGTCCCCTGAATCACACAGGTGTGAGGCAGACATGAAGACGCCCCGCTGAGGCTGAAAGAAATGCGCAGACGATTGTGCCGCTGTCTGCAATCGTGCAGACAGCATGTTCCAGAGTGTCTACGATGTATCATTCAGAATGTTCTGGATACAACTGAAATGACTAGACATTTCACTCCTCTATATCTCCCTGGAGAGTTCCTTCGAGGCCCAGGGCAAATACCAGTTTGCTCCTCTGCCCAGCCTCTGAACCCAGGGCCCTCCTCCCATCCGTCCCAGTGCGCATCACAATTCCAAGTCACTGACTCCTGCATTCGCCTCTCTCCCTCATTAGATTAGACTGCGAGCTGTAGGAAGGCGTGAGCCTGATCCTGTTCTTCCTGGGTCGCCCGGTGCCAAGCCCCATGCTAGCTGCCCAAAACATGTGGCTTGCGTGGAGGGAGGGAAGGGGAGAAATCTATTCTCTTCTGAAAATTAAGGGTCTAAAAAAATGTTTGTTGTTGTTTTAATTTTTATTAAATCTATTGGGGTGGCAATGGTTAATAAAATTATATAGGGTCAAATGTACAATTCAATAATACAGTATCTGTATATTGCATTGTGTGTTCACCACCCCAAGTCAAAAACTGTATAAAATCCTTTTGACCTAGATTCAAGCTTCCTGTAATGCTCACAAGGCTAGAGTTTTAAGTAACAATAACAGCTCTTCACATTTCTATAACATTTATAATTTACACAGCACTGAACATAATCTTACTTAATCCTTTTGACAACCCAATTATGCATTTCTACCCCAATATTACAGATGAGAAATGCACCGATCGAAAACATTGACTTCTCCACAGTCTCTGGCATCTGAATAAAAATGAACACCAACTGTGACCCGAACCTGGGCTTTGAATGTAAGGTTTGCTTGTTTGTTGGTTCACAGTATGTATCTGCTGAGGATGAATGAAGCCCACCTCCTCCTAGTGTGGGCGGAGCTTCAGCGTTCCCCACCCACAGAGTGCCCGCCTTCACCATGCCGGGCACGCTCCCAGGGCTGCTGGCTGCTCCGCTGCTCCGGGTGTGGGGGCTTCCAGAGGCCCAGACACCACCCGCCCCCGCGCCCAGTTGTGCCGAGGTAGTTACTGCGTTTCCCAATTCTTTCTGCCATCCCGCTCTGCCCCGACAGGGTTGCAAAGGAAGCTTCGTGGACAGTGGAATGTGGGATGAGTCTTTGTGGATGGTTAAGTGGAGGCACGGAGAGGAATGTGCAAAGTGCTCACTGCAGGAAGATTTTGTGAAACACAGTTGCCCAAGCAGGAAAGCCCACAGTTCACTCCCAAGTTTTATAGAGACTGGCACAGGCGGGGTTCTCATAAATTAAAGAAGCTCCACCACCCTCTCGCCCCCTCACTACGGCCTCTTCCTTTCCAAACACGGGTCTGCCGCTCACCTTGGACGTGATCCTCAACGTGACTTTACATCCTGCAGACAGCTTTAGGGGACAAGAGTGATGTCTGCAGCTGTTGATGCAAATTGAGAGGAAGTCTCTAAGATCATCCCGTCAGCCTCACCCCACCCTCGAGCGAGAAGCTCCCTGTGGCACCTGTACACATGCCTGCTAGGGGTCCCCTGGTGAATGGCGGGTGTTCTATCTCCAGAGGGAAGACGCTTCATGAAGCAACTTAAAATGACCGGTCATTTCTGGAAAATGCCTGTTTGGGCATCGGGACCTGTCTGCATCAGAACCACAGTGGGTAGTTTTTAAAAATAGATTTTTCCCCCTTTTCTCCTTTGGTAATTCTTGTTCCCTAGGGATAGAATGGATCTTTAAAAAAACATGGCTCCCAGGCCCTACACCCGACAAACTCAGTCAAAATGGCCTAGGGAGGGGTGTGGGGACTGATCTTTTAAAAATCCCTCCCAGTGGTTCCATGGCAAGGCGACCACTGAATTGCAAAATTCTCATTTGGAGCCCAAATCTCCGTCTGGCCCCTCCACCCGTCCCCCCGGGTGCTGCCCCCTGCGGCCACCAAAGCTCCCAGGGTTTCTCCTTCAGACACCTGCTCTAGGTTTGAAAAAGAAAAGCCATCATTTTCCCTGAAGTCTTTTCTTTTCAAGACTAAAAGGAATATCACAGCAAGAAAAAGAGTGATTTGCCTGCTAGGAGCCTCCAGAAATTAGTCTCAAAATAGTATTTGCTTCAGGGACTTTTTTTTAAATCATTATTCAGAAACAAAGTCTGGCCAGTGTAGGGAAAATTCAACCTGATTTGTTTCACCTATGTATCAATGGATTCAAAATGCTGAGGAATTACTTTTCTGAGAGTCAGTTTTGCTTTGGCAAGTGACCCTGTAGAAATTCAAAGACGGAAGTGATCCAGGCAACCCCCACCCCCACCAACTGCTCAAACGTGAGGCCCTTGTCGGAAGGATGGGGCTCCTGGCTCCTCTCAGCAGGGAAGAGGAATGGCTCCGCCCTTCGGAGCCTCCCCGCCCCCACCTCACCTCTGAGCAGAGGTGCTGCACCACAAGGGGAGGTGCCCAGCTTCTGAGGGCTGGGCTCTGGAACAGGGACCATCTGCAGATGCACGTCCTGGGAACCTAATTGGAGTGGAGTGCTGAGAAGCACAGCCAGGGGTTGCAGTGTGCAGAGCTCAGTGCTCAGTCCTCAGTCAGAGCCCCGGCATGGGGGAGTCGGCTAGCTCAGGGCAAGGGAGACTGGAAAGGCATGGTTACCCAGTGCAATAGTGTAACATAAAAGGCAGGTGTTCCAGTTTAGACTGGATGTATCTTTTCACCACTCAAGTGTTGGTCCAGTTAGTCCCAACCCGGTGGGCAGGGACCCCCAGTATGCAGCCCCTTTGATACCTGACCGCATTTCTTCACCACAGGCTTGATGGTTTCAGTGGGACCTTAATACCAAATGTTGGAGAAATAAAGACAGGCATTAAAGTAAATCATCAAACATAACAAATGGTTACTTCTCCTTGGTGGAAACAGTCAGTGCAGAAATGTTGGACCTCAAAATCGTGTTACTGCCTGAGAGAGAAGGGGAAGGGGACAGGTTAAGAATTCCCACCAGAGATAAGGATATCTTTTACCCAATATTCTCACAGTCCTCGAAACTCTTTCCTCATGTTTAATCACAACATATGTCAAATAATCCAGTTCTATAGGCAAGGCTGCTGCTATTACTCCACTTTGCAGATAAGAAAGTCGAGGTTTCAAAATTGATATCACTGCCACTGGGGATGGATTCAAACTCCAGCTCTCCACCTCCTACCCCAAGGCTCCTTCCAAAAGACCCTCTTAACCAAGGCTAAGGAACCACATATCAGAGCACACTGGGACCCAGGAGCCTCATGCCTCACCACTTAAGATGCCTGTTCTGATAATCCCCCATTGCCTGTGTTTAGCATGGCTTTGTTTCTAAGGAACCCCTGTGGCCATAGCCTGAGGTGGATCAGCGAAGTCCCCAGGAGACAGAAGCTGGCACCTCCTCTTGTCATCCGCAAATTTCATCCAAGGCGCCTGTGTTCATGGGCCCTGCAACAGGGCTCACACATGAAGTGGGCCTCCCTCTCTCTTCTGCAGTCGGGGGCAGAATAATGGACTGCACACTGAGGGTGTGGGGAGAGGAGAGTCCTCCAACCCCGGGAATATCTGACTAGCAAGACTAGATGGGGAAGGAGGCGTGCGGAATTAGGAGGTCAGAAAAAGGAGAGGTCAGTACTGAAACCTATCAAGGAAGGGACAGCCCCAGCGCAGCCCACCTAACTTGGGAACGCTGAGATGGGCATACTTTATAGCTGCTTCTAGCCATGTTCCTTTCCCTGAAACTGGTAATTTCCCTTGATTCCCGCAACTGCTAAGTGAAACAAATCTCCGAGGTAAACTAAGAGTGGGGGGTGAGGGAGCAAGAAGGACGCTGAGGCAGGGGGAGTGGAGGGGGTCACAGGGAGGTAGGAGGCCTGACCTCAGGGAAGGCAGCCAAAGAGATCCAGAGTCACAGGCCCCTTGCTAGCTACCATGGTGACCTTGTACACACTGTAAAAGAAGAAATGGACCTTGTTTTCTCAAGACACTTTATGGCCATCTGCTGGAATATTGTCATAATGGTGACATAAACATAAGATGACTAGGAATGTGAATGGAGCTCCGGTGGGGTAAACAGACACGTTGCACAACCAAGAGTGGACCACTTTCCCCCTGCACCAGCCAGGGGGAATGCAGGGTTGCAGAATTAATTAAGGGAATGGCGCCGAGGACCTGGGGGAGCTCAGCCTCTCTCTTTGTCCTCGCTCAGATAGGACACCTTGTCCCAGCAAAGGAGGGAAGACGTATTAGGAGGATGAGCCAGGACCTAGAATCCCGAAGTCTCTGTCTCCGTTTCTGCTGACGTTGGCTCTCGCCAACCTCTTCTCCTCTCCTGCCTGGTCCTCTGTTTCACACATTTGCCTCTGGGTCCCCCGTGATGTTCACAGCTACCATGGCAAAGGTAGAACAAAGGGACGCTCAGAGGACAGGATGCTGCATCTGGATATAAGATTCCCCAGGCACATGCCATTCATTCCTTCTACTTTCCTGCTGCACCTGGATATAAGATTCCCCAGGCGCATGCCATTCATTCCTTCTACTTTCCTGCACGTGTATTCCTTTCTCCTAGAGAAGTGGAAGAATGGGACGCTTTAGGGACCTGGAGGTGAGGAAAGTGTAGAAAGAAGAGGCTGGTGATGTGTAAGAACTTAGAAATCATGGAACCAATGAGTGGCAGAGCTGGGAGGGACCTCGTCCCAGCACCTGGTTTACAAAAGGTGAACCTAAGGCACGTGGAGGGAAAGAGCCTCTCCCTGTCTGTGTGTTCTGCTGCTGGGGAGCCAGGAGTAACTTGAGTTCCTTAGCTCTGTGACCAAACCCCTGAAAACTACACTTTGGGGCAAACCCCAGGCAACTCATTTCCAGAAGCAATATAAGCCGGAGCCATGAACAGGACCCAAACAATGAAGCCTCAGGCCTCCAGCTCACATGCCCCTGCCAACAGACACGTGTGCTGGCCTACCAACACATGTAAAACACACAAAGATGGAAACATACCACCCAGACACAGCACACAGGAACATAGGAAGATGCACACGTGTTTACACGGGAGAGTTCAAACAACACGAGCACCCATGTATTAAGCTTCTTCCAGGTGCCAGCCTCTGTACGGGATACATCATATTCACTATCTCATTATCCTCGCAACAACCCCACTTGTAGCCCCACTTCACTGATAAGAAAAGGAGGCTGGGAGAAATTCAGTCACTTACCAAAACTCACACAAATGCTAAGTGTCAGACTGAGGTCTCAAACTGCCTGCCCCCAAAGCCCATGTTCTTTCAATTATACCATGATGCCATATATATTTATGAGTATAAAAAGACATATATATTATAACATACTTATGTTATAATAATATTTAAGGTTAATATGATGATAATGATAATATAGATGGCTAATAATGACGACAACAGTAACAACTTACTTTCTGAGATCCTGTTCTAAGTCATTCATAGTTCTCAGCCCTTTCTATGAATTAACTTATTTAAGCTTCACAGGAACACTCTGAACGAGGCGCCATTTTGCAGATGAGAAAACTCCAGCCCCCAGGCGTCCTGGCGGGCAGGTGGAGAGCCCGGGATGCGCACTCAGCACTGGGCTTCGCGTGGGTCAGGAGGAGAGCGAGGCCCACCCTGAGCTCAGAACCAGCCCCGGGGACGGCCCCATCCACCCTTCCTCAGGGCTTCCCAGGGAGGAGTCACTCCCCCGGGCCCTCTGTCCTCGCCCCGCTTGCCTTTCCTGAATGTACGGCTCCCATTGGCCCATTCACGGGCTGCGGCCTGGGTCTCCCAGGAAAGGAGCAGCAGGGGCGGACAGCAGCGCCGGCCCTGGAGGCCCAGCATCCCCAGGGAAGGGGGTCAGGCTGCTTGTTCAACACCTGAGAGCACTGGCTCCAGAACACACAGGCCCGAGGCCCTTTCCCCAGTGGCGAAGCCCAAGGCCCCGGGGAGAGCCAGGCTGCCGAAGGCTCGCTCCACCCCCGCGCCCCTCCTCACGCCTAGCCTCCCAGGCTATTGGCCTCCATAGCCCCCCCTTTCCTCCCAAGACGACCCCTCTCCTAGCCCCTCTCTTTCAGCAGATCAATCCATTTTGTGTGAACAGAAGAGTGAGGAAGAGATCAAGCTACTGGGACTGAATGCTCGACCCCGATAAGAAAGGCAAGAACCACCATCTGTGGCACAAGGGCGCGTGGAGGGAATAATAGCCCAGACCCTGTGTTCTGTTTGGCCACACAATGGGCCCCATTCAGCAGGCGCCCTCCTGGCCCCTAATCTAGAGGGAAGGGCATACGAGCGGTCTATTAGCATTTATTTTCCCTTTCTGTATTGTACTGATAACCCACTTTCTGACCCAACCTCTCGCATTTCTTTTCATTCCACATTATAATTCTGCTTTCTTAAAATCCTATTCAGCTGTATTTTAAAAAATAAAAAGAACTCTCTCTACCTTTTCAAAGCACGTCAGTAATTTTTTTTCCACCTGAACCAAGGTGATTCCTACAAAGAATTTACAATTCTGGACGGTAATGATGGCTCAAGAGCTAAGGGACAGGTCCCATTCCTCAGGCTGCATTTATAAATTCACTAATAGAAATCAACAGAAAGGATGAGCCTGGAGTGTGGAACACACGGCTGCCACGCAACCAGATACGCAGGACAGGCAAAATGTTCCCAGCCCACTCCGCCTTTCGAGGAGCCTGAAACTGACACATCACAGGCGGACTCCGGCTGTACTGCCCTGTGATGGCCCCGTCAGTGGTCAGCACCGCTAGTCACCCTGTTGTTTGTTTTTAACAGAAGTTGCCCAAAGGAAAATGAAGAGTTTGATCAATGGTTAATGATTCTGAAAGCAGACATTTCATGAAACCCTCTTAAGCTCTTCTTCTGAGAAAACTAGCAAATTGCTTGTCATCCCGGAAAGAGGCACCCCGTGCCGCCGAGGCCTTTGGTTCATTACCAGGGCCTCCTGCACAGGAGTTAAGCATATTGATCATGGGAACGTTCTAAAACAGCAACTGGATAAATGAGAAGACAGCTGGGATGCAGCCATGGTGGGGAACGCAGGGGTTGTCTGGGGCTTAGCTCTACGACCTGCGTGTGCTGGTTTGGTGTTGTCTACTGATATTCCTTCTGGGACTTAAAAATAGCTCACCAACATAACAAAATAAATAGGCCTTTCTAACCCAGATGTCTGCTGGATTCCACAGCTATGCTGTATGGCTGTGTAAACGTTAGGAGAAGTCCTGACTCACAACTTCATCTTAGGGAGTAGTTTCTCACAGACCTCCTGCAATCCTTGTCGAATATAAAAAGTCTCTAGGAAATTGGCCACATATATGGGAAAATGAGAACACAGGAGGAGTGATGCCCTGATCCTGACCCAGGCAGGCTTTATTTTTCGTGGAAAGGCCCCAGGTTCCTGAACACAAAAGTGGGAAAAGGATGAAGGACTGCACGTCCGTCTCCTGACAAACACTGGCATCGTGTTGGTCAAGGGAAGTGCGGAGGAAAACGTTCTGGGTGACAAAGAAGGCATGACACTGAGGCCATTACTTTCTCCAGTCAGTATGGCCCTAGGCAGATAAGCCTAAAGGTCAAATCTGTGGGGCTTAAACGTGCAGGTGTTTGCTCAGGGGTGGAGGCTGTGGCTGACACTAGTGTTTACTCTCCCCTCACCACACTTTTTGTGAAAATGTCTGGGAAGTAGCAAGCGGTCAGGAAGATCCAGGGCTATGGAATGACAGGAGCGGGCCCGAGCAGGGGTCGGGCTCTGGGCCACAAACTTCCACATGCCCATGTGGAACTGGAGGCTGATCCCAGGTCAGTGACAAATGCAGGGTGCAGGGAAGGGTCCTCGCCACGCACCCACACAGAAGGATGATTTGCGGAAATACAGACTGGCCAGGGTCTCCGACCCGGAGGCCTACAGAGACCAGGCAGGTCATGCAAATGAGTGGAATGGGTTGAGAAAGAACTTTCTGTGGCCAACTGGAGAGCACAGGTTCTGACTCAACGGAAGCCACTTCTTAGTCCTAACCTCAGTGTGTGCTGGACAGAAATGCAAGTTCTGTGTTGCCAGACAACCCAGACTTTTGAGAGATGCAGGAAGCCTATTTCTTTTTTAAATGTTGGCCAATAATTCAAATATGTTAAAACATTGTGCAGGCCATATCTGGACCTCCGACTGTCAGTGGGCGACCTTGGTCCAAAAAACATGAAATCTGCGATCTTTATCACGACCGCACACCTCCCTAGTATCCGTTTGAACCAAGAACTTGTTTCTCCAGTGAAATCGGGTAAATAATTCTACCTCTCTGGAGCTTGGTGTCCCCACGTCAAAGATAATTAATTCCCAACTGCAACTCCAGATGTTGTCTTTCGGGGTTCATTTAGGTGTTCAGAGTGTCCTAAGCATGAGAAGGACAAAGCTGGTGGTCAAGATACTTGCTCTCATGCACTTCACATGCTAGTTGGGAGTGTAGGGTGAGAGGCATAAAATATATACCCACACATATGTACACACACGCGCCCACATAAATACCTGCACCCCGTAGGTGCATGCGCACATGCACATGCATGTCACCCACACATATGCATTCATGCTATGGGTAAGCTGGGATGTGTGATGTAAGTATAGGCAACGGGATTTGAAAATGGTTTGGATACAGAGACCAAAAGCGAAAAGAACATTAAGGCGGCGCTTTAGATTTGTGGCTTTAAAACAGGTGGATGAGGACGACTGAGGGCGAGGAGGTCTGGGGAAGAATGAGGAGCTCTGTACGAGACTCATGAGGCCTGAGCGGGGCATCAGACATTCGGAGGTGGCGTCGCGCCAAGCTCTGCAGGCTGCCACCGGGGCACAGGAACCTGCCTGGCGGTTTGCTCAAGACTGCCTAGGAAGTCAGTGAAAGCAGATCGAGTATGCACAAAGCTGCTTGTGAAAGCATCACCCGTCACCGCGTCTAGCAGCGAACTGACCTAGGGGCCAGGTTCACGCTCTGTATCATCCGTGCCTCAATCGTGTTGTACTAACAATCACTTTTATGATTTCGTGATAAAGTCATGGGAAATGTGCCTCATTAAGGCCTTTATAGATCTGTTTAGACTTCTTACTAGAGACAGTGTTTCTATCCTTCACTAGCACTTAGGCTTGGGGTTAGCTTTCCCTGTGTCACTGTCACGGGCCAAAGCCAAGTCACACAGAGTGGCCTCGACACCAAGAGCCATGGACCAGAAATGTGCAGGGGGATGGCCTCTCCCGCCTGCCTGCCTCCAGACGCACCCCTCCTGAGTGCATCGAGGCATGTGGTCACCTGTGAGCATGAAGAGCCACACGCCAGTTTTCATTAATTACATTATCGTCACTATACCATGGAAAGTGGCTCATTAGCGCTGGCACTGTGACCGTGCCCGCGGTGTTTCTAAGGGAGCTCGGGGATTTACAGCAGCCGCAGCATGTTCGCAGTCGCCGCAACTTTGGACCAAGTGCACACTCACCGCCTCCTCTTAATTTGCTGAGCCCTTTTGTCCTCCCAGGTACCTGTCAGTGCCGGTTAATTTCTCAGAACTCCTCACAAAGGACATTACGGGATGTGGCGACATTGTGGGAGTAGAGCCCTAGACCCAGACAAAGGCAGACTGGGCCTCCAGAAGAAATCAGACCCAGACAGCGTAGAAGGTGTTCTTGTGTCTCACGGGTAGTGGATAATGGCAGTCATTCAGACCTGCCATTCCTGATTACAGACAAAAAGAGAAGAGGACCTAGACAGTGCCTCTGTTGGGTGAAACCCCTCCCCCTCCCCCCTCCCCCACAAGACAGCAGGTCTGCCTCCAGCAGAGGGTGGGGGGACACGCTGCCCTCCACTGCACTGCAGATTTGGTTAGAAGCACTGCTCCGAGTCAGAGGAAATATTTGCTTTATTAAACACCCCTGACAACCCAAATCAACTTATTCAGATTCATATTGCCTGCCAGTAATGTTTTCCAATGACCTAGAAAAGTGAAAAGCTTTATTTGAGAACGTCGGTATCTGCGTCTATATGTTTGGATCTTTGGATGTCAGATCAGAACAACCATTGGCTGGCATTTAATAATCTCTCCCTGTCCAAATAGGAAACTCGCTCTTGCCCCAGTGAAGGCTTCCAGAGAGCAAAGCTATAAAACATGGACGTTTGGTTTAGGATGCAGAAAGTCGCAAGGGAGGGTCACTCCTGTGTCAACATTAGAAGAAGACAAATACGTTGTAGCCCTGGATGTCAAAGCCTAAACTAATTAAATTCCAGAAAGCAAGAAGCCCGTCCTTGGAAAGTAGAGACCCACCACTACTCTCATCTTTGGTGAGTCGTAGCAGAAGAAGGAATTCAATACGGACAAAGGTAAGGAGAAACTAGCCAAACATTTGAAAATCCCTCACGGCCACGTGTGAGGTGATATGACAGGAAGCCCACATATCCCTTCCACATAACGACTCAGAATCCATGTTCCATTTCTTTCCCATCAGCCTTTACCAAGTGTGTGGGGCTAGTTTGTTAAAGGCTGGAGACCGGGCAAAGATTTGAAAGAGATTCCCCCTCCCAAAGTATGTGGGACCCTCCCTAAGGGCCAGACAGTGAGCCACTGCAAGGTGGGGCATGGTGAGCGAGCTGAGAAAAATCTCCCTGAGACTCCCTGGACTTAGACCCAGTGCCCAGGAGAAGTCCGCTGAACGCTGGGATTCATGAACTTGAAAACAGGACAATAGAAATTACTTTTCAAGAGGGAAGTTTCTGGAACAATAAAAATTTTTTTTTTAATTTTAGTGGCAATTACACAAGTGTATACATCTGCCAAAACCCATCAAATTGAACCCTTGAAATCTATGCATTTTACTTTATGGAAATCAAATATCAATAAAATATGAATGGATGAAAATATGGAAAGCTATTATTCAACACATTTATTGAGCACCTGCAGGTTACAGATCCCTTACTATTAGATGAGAATAAAAATAAGCTCACGGGCTCTGGCCACTGTGGCTCAGTTGGTTGGAGAGTTCTCCTGTAACTGAAAGGTTGTGGGTCCAATGCCTTGTTGGGGCACACGCCTAGGTTGCGGGTTCCATCCCTGGTCCCAGTGCATAGGATCCCCGGTCCAAGCATGTTCAGGAGGCAAATGGTTGATGCTCTCGTGTGCATCAATGGTTCCCTCTCCCTTCCTCTCTCCCTTTCTCTTTCACCAAAAGCAATAAAAAACTGTCCTCAGGAGAGGATAAAAAAAGAAAAATAGGCATACAGTATACATATTGCCTTTATAGAGCTAAGGAGTAAGCAATTAGGGCATTGTTTTCTCATATGAGATTTAAAAAACAAAAACAAAACAAACCCACATGAGGATATGAGTTGCCTGAATGATAAATGGCAAAGAATATTGGGCCTAGTTTATGGGTCTCGCCACAGATGCACTCTGCCCCACGCACCACTGAGGCTTCAGCTATGTTGTGGTCAGCAGACAACCTTGACCACCATGTCCTGTGTCCTAAACACTGGGGACAAGAGGTGGCATCGGGAAGGCTTCCCATTCATTTCCCAGGGTAGGAGCCTCTAAGGTGCCAGCGCCAGGTCTGGCCTCACCACATGCACGGAGACTGACTTGCCCTGCAGCTGCCAAGAGGGGATGAATAATAGAATCCAGCAACTCCAAGCACTCAGTGCCCCATGGAGTGAAGTTTGACAGATCAGAGACAGGAGCTGGGAAAAGCCCACGGATCAACTCCTTTCCCTTCTTCCTGCCTGCACCTCATTCCCCCACCAGACTATTCTCAGGGACAGACATTCCATGTGGCCCCTCCGGAGAAACCTCTTGTGACAGGGACACAGGCTATGTTTTCATTAGCTGGGGAAAACTGGGAACCCCACTACAGCACCCCTGGCGTTCATGCTATGAACGCTATGCTATGGCGTTCCTTCCCTACCCCACCTCCCTTTCCCCTCACTCTTGCTGCCTGAGAATTAACACTCCGCCCGCGATACACCGGGAGCACAGGAGCTTGGCCTCAGGCTCCAGTTCCTGGGCGCCCGGGCTCATGCTAACACAGAACGGCTTCCAAATATAATAATGATACTAGTAATTTTTAATAATTATTGAGTGTTTAACCATGTATATTTTTCTAAGTGCTTTGCCTAAGTTAATCCTATCTAATCGTCACAATAGCTCTAAGCAGCAAATATTTATTATTATCCTTATTTGACAAATGAGAAAACAGAGACACAGACAGGCTAGTAACTTACCCGAGGCTACACAGTTAGCAAGTGGCTGAATGACGAGGCTCTGCAGGCAGCCTGGTCCGCAAGCTCACTTCTTAGCCCCCATGTCAGCCTTCCTCCTTAATATTAAATGAGATCAAATCAGTGAGCACGCCTGGCATGAGGCCTGTGACAGGGGGAGTTTATTAAGGAATCGGAATGTCCAATAGGAAGCCAGAAACACAAATCTGAAGTTCAAACAGGACCTACATAGTGCAGCCTCTAAGTATTTAACCTCATTTCATTAAAGCGGCTGCATTCGCCCCTGTGCATAAATGAGTGTGTGCACATCCCCAAGCACTCTCATATGCAAGAGTCCCTGCGAGGCACACCGGTACACTGGATATGGGAACAGAGGACAACTGTCCTCTTCGCTCTGTCCATCCCTCCCCCATCCCTGCAGTCTTTGCAAATGCACTGAGAGACTTGTCACACGATAATGAAAAACTGGAATGTGACGGATTCAATTACAATTTATATTTTCACTTAACAATCAATTACCCTCCCCTTATTGGAGGGCCGTCATTAAGCTATGACACGAGCTCTGAAGACAAATTG
The DNA here is from genome assembly GCA_004026545.1 of Mormoops blainvillei. Lineage (NCBI taxonomy): Eukaryota > Metazoa > Chordata > Mammalia > Chiroptera > Mormoopidae > Mormoops > Mormoops blainvillei. The sequence goes on along the minus strand of PVJD01003202.1, from coordinate 121,603 downwards.
TCTCTGGGAAAGCTGAACAGAGCCGTTGGTCTCCCAGGAACCTGGGGCAAAGGAGAAGGAAATGCACTGAGTGGGAAGAATGGGTGAGGAAGGGCTGGCTTCTCAAGGCTGCACAGAGCGGGAGCAGGGTGATGCTCTCTGCCTGTCTGTGCCAAGAGACAGGGGATAAGAGCACCCCGCCTTCCTCCTGCCCCTGTTCATGTGTCTGTGGCTGCTCCCCAAGCTCTAAAATGAGCAAGAAAGGTGAAGCGCCCCCTTGCATGTCACCCAGAGCAGCTGATCTATGAAGGTAAATGTTTGCAAAGTAGGGATGAAGGGCCTTCGCGGCGCTGCGAAGCAAGACAAACCCTCTAAGGGTTTTCTGTGCAGCCTCTGCTGAGATCCTTCAAGAGCTTTGGGGGGATCGATGTGCACTAGCTCCCAGGTGGGCTTTGTGAACCCAAGAGGCTCTCCGGGGTTCTGTGTCTTGGAAGGCGCAGCATAAGCCTGGCACAGTGCGGCAGCCTCACGGGAGGATGACACTGGGAATCCCAGCTTTTCTTCGGGAGGATGCAAAAAACAGGGAAATCTCGCTGCAGGATTCTCCCTCTCTATCTTCTGACAGGGGCGGGGCCCAGGCTGGGACAAGCCTCCCTGTTTCCAGCATCTACCCATCTCGACCTTTTCCCAAACTGCAGCCAGAGGCACTTCCAAGCACACGAATCTCACCATTTCACTTAAGACTTAAAATTGTTCATTCTGTCAAACAGAGCCCAAATTCCCTAGCACGGCATTTGCAGGCGATCGGAATGCACCACCCCGGGATATATGCCACCTTGACATAAGGATTATTTTGACTTGAAGACTATTGAGGAGCAACAGATGTAGAAAGAGTTCTATGCTCTTCCCTTACCTGACCAAAATCAGGCATAAATTTCCTTTCGTGAAGGTGTTTACCACCTATTTCCCAACACCAGGAAGGAAAGAACAATTCTTGTCACTGGAGATGGAGAGTGAACACTGAGATGAATTCGCACAGACAGACCTTCCTAAAATAACCCTTATCTTCCATTAGTTCCGTCATATATTTCCAAGTTACTTCCCCACGATTTATTGTTCCTTGAAGCCCGCACCCTCTTTCCTTTGAAAGTGGCACGTAAGTACCCAATCTGACTATTTCTTTGAGTTGTACTACTTCTCTGTGGACTCCTGTGCATGGAGATATGAAAAATTATATGCCATTTCCTCTATTAACCTCTTTTTTTGTTACTTTTTTAAAGATCTTATTTATTTATTTTTAGACAGAGGGGAAGGGAGGGAGCAAGAGAGGGAGAGAAACATCAGTGTGCAGTTGCCTCTTGCACGCCCCCTATTGGGGACCAGGCCTGCAACCTAGGCATGTACCCTGACTGGGAACTGAACCAGTGACCCTTTGGTTTGCAGGCCAGTGCCCAATCCACTGAGCCATACCAGCCAGGGCTCTTATTTTTATTTTAATATGCACACCCCAGATACTGAACCTAAAAGGGTAGAGGAAAAATGTTTCCTCCCCAGTGCTTTCAAAGTCCTTCCCAATCTTGCCTCTGTATCATACACCCTCCAGCCCTCCCCTCCACCAAACTTAACGTGGTTCCCTAGCCAGCATTACCTCTTGAGCACTTCCTGGAATTGACTCACACTCTTACATTTCCCTCAGCTTCTCCACTTGACCCAACTCTTATTAAACCTGTGAAGTTCCTTTGACTATTTCTCTCTCCTGAAGCTTCTTTCATCACCACCAGGCAGTTGGTGACTCCTTCATCTTGCTCCCAAAGCTCTTTGTTCACACACTATTGCTATAATTAGAGTGTAACATAACGCACACAGTGAGGAGATAAGACGTGAGAGCACTGGGGAAAAACTGCTTGGATTCAAATCCCGGTTCTGCCTCTTTCTCGCCGGGTGGTCTCAGGCAAACCGCTCATCCGTTCAGTACCTCAGTTTCCTCACCTATAAAATGGGATTGCGATATGCTACCTTATACCAGTGAAGTGGTTGGAAGAATTGAATGAGCTGCTGCATGGAAACCACTTGGATCAATGCCTGATGCACACTAAGCACTTAATAAATGCTCATTATTTGTTACTTGATTTTAGATGAACTAAAAGTTTTATGAAAGTGTCTGTTAAATTTTAATGATCTTTATATCCAGTGTCAAAGAAAGGCTCTCAGAGCCAGGTATTTCATAAGTTCTGTAAATAAATAAATAAATAAATAAATAAATAAATGGCACGCTTGAGGGAACGAGCAGCCACTATGCCGGGATATTGTGAATGTAGGAGCTGCTAGTATTCCAAACTGTGAATACAGAGTTTTGTGAAACATTTCAGCTGCTGATCCTGTCAAAAGTGTTTACATGGAAGTATTGTGAAAACATTTTAAGGACTGATACTGTCAAATGCATTAGGAACCACTGTGAATTTTGACATTGTCAAATGAGATGTCAAATATGGTTATATGAAAACGATGTAACAGCAGGGTCTGTGACATACAGATCTATATTAAAGATATTGCACCAAGAACAAGGTTAAAACAAAACATAGTCCAAATCAAACACAAAGTTCTACCTTTCAGCTGGTTGTCTTAAAACTGCGATGAATCCAGATATTCGGCACATAGTAATTCTGTTAAAAAACATTATATTGTCCTGGGTGGGGGAGTGAAACTTAAAAATGAAGGGCCCTTTAAAGGCAGGATCCAGGAGGGGAAACAAAGGCAGGGCCCCCACGCACAGTGAGGAAGGCCTCCCCTTAGTGAGGCTTCTACACACTTCCTTCCTGATTTCATGGACTGGGGAAGGGTGGGCAATGAGACAGGCATGGCTGAGATGCTCACAGTGCGATTTGGGGCGCGGACAGAAACACGGCAGTCCTCCCCATGCCAGCCCCAGTGAAGGTCAGAGGTGCTTTATCCTCTGTGGCCATTGGGTCCTGACCTGGCAGTGACAGGGGGTCTCCCATGTCTAGCCTGGATGATACAAGCCAAGCTCACACCTCACCCAGAGCCCCACTGAGACACTGCCACAAATTCCAGGACGATGGCAATAGTTGTGCCTTACGCATTACTCGGGGTTGTTCCTGAAAGGCGGCCTTTACTTTCTAGCTTAAAATCAAAACAAAAGATAAAGGCCCATGTGTTTACAACTGTACGAGGTCTGTCCAGAAGGCATCCAGCCATGTAATATGAAAAACTAGAGACATTTATTGAAGAAGGTACAAGATACAAGAAACATTGTCCATAGGACAATGACACCTCAGTCCCCTTCAAAGTAGGCACCTTGGGACCTCACACAGTTCTCCCAATCACCATCAGATGCCCTGTCATATTTTCCTGAATCTCATCAATGGTCTGAAATCTCTTCCCTTTTCAAAGGTGCTTTTAGTTTTGGGAAAAGTGAGAAGCTGCAGGGCACCAAATCTGGGTTGTAGTGGGGCTGAGTCACCTGGGTGATTTGATGTTTCACCAAAAAAAACTGCATGAGACGGGATGCGTGCCCAGGTGCGTTGTTGTGGTGAAGCTGTCAATCAACAGCTGCCCAGAGCTGTGGCCTTCTGAATTGTTCGAATAGTTTCTGTGGAGGAACGCTCAAGCTTAATGCAAAATTAATGCAGATTCGTTGCTCTACTCAGTCATTTTGAATGTGACGGCCACTCAGTGCACAAGCTCACTCAATGGTGTCTACTGTCCCCACTGGCTAGTACAGTGAAGTTGTCATTGTTCATGCATGTGCATTCCAGTCCACTCTCCTTGGCTGCCTGGTTACATCGATGTCATGCAAACCACTCCTCTTATATTAAAAATGGCTGGACGTTTTTTCCGGACAGACCTTGTATTAACTTGTCCATTGAATGCAGAAGAAAAAATCATAGTTCGTTTGATTTTTTTTTTTACCTGCTGGTCACATGATTTCTGAAATTGAGTGCCCAGGTTAGGAAAGGCGATAATAGCATTACCTAAAGTTTTTGGCACTATGTGCCATAAAAATGTTTGTGTCCTCTTCTCCGCTAAGTCCTAATCTGGGAATATTAACAGTTTCTCACATTTTTGAAATTTGGATGCAACCTTGAAGTTAATATATGCATGGATGGAATGTAGTGTTTCTTTTTCTAATTCCTCACCAAAGTACTATTAAATTGATGATGTGTCTTAAATCAATTGTATTAGTATGCTTGGGCTGCCAAAACAAATTACAATAGATGGAGTGGTTTAAATTTATGTTCTCACAGGTCTAGAGGCTGATAGTCCAAGATCAAGGTATAGGTAAGACTGATTTCTTCTGAAGGCTCTCTCTGTGGCTTGCAGATGGCCACCTTCTCATTCTGTCCTCATATGACCTTTTCTCTTTGCACCCCCACATCCTTTGTATCTCCTCCTCTTCTTATAAGGACACCAGTCATATGGGATTAGGGCCCACCCTTATGATGTTCATTAACTCTTTAAAGGTTCCATCTCCCACTATTGTCACATTGGGGGATAGGGCTTCAAGTCTTGATTCTAAGACTTCATGTGCTAGATTCAAGAAAATAAAGCATAAACTTTATAATCAATAAGAAATGAAACGAGTGTTTATTGAAGAAAACAAGAGACATCGTCACACCTTCTCTGAGGGCTGGAATGCCCTGCTAGCCTGCCTAACCCATTGCTGGTCCCCTCAGGGGCCCAGGCTCGGCCATCAGTGGGCAATGAGACCCAGCAATCCCCTTCACCCACACCTCCCTCAGTTCAGAAATGGCCCTACCACATTCTCAATTGTCTCACAAAAATTTGACTCCATCTGGCTGATAATTCTCACAGAGTACCTGGGAACCACCTTTTGTCTCTGACCATAATGAGTCTTGTAATTTAATCTTTTCTGAGTAAACCTTTTCTTTCTTTAAGCACAGGTAACTTTCTCCTATCTAACTCCTTTTCCTCCTCAAAAATTTACCTATGATAAGGGGTAACTGGAATTCTATGCTTCAGTGAAAGGAGAGACCAACGTTGTATCTACCCAATGATTTTAGCTATGTAAAAATTTATGTGCTTGGCCACAACACAAAGTACGCCAAGGAGAAGCCAGCTATCCTGTTAGAAAGGAAGGGAATTGGGGAATTGGAAATATGTTTCCCATCTTAGAAAAAAAGCCCTCAATGCTTTTCTAAGATGGTTTAGACATGAAGATGCCCTTCGCCAGCCCGTGCCCAGGTGGCGGGGATGCTCACGGACCCGGAGGAGTAAGTTTAGGTGGCCCCTGTCAGGCGGCAGCTGTCTGTTGCTGCTTTTGGATTTTCCCAATTGTAAGGTGCCCAAGGAAGCTCTCCTTCTGTTTCTCCCTTGTTTTGTACACTTTAATTATTAATCTAATCGAACATGTGCTCACTTAACATTTTCTAAAAGCTTCTCCTCCCATTTCTGTGACTTGGGTGATATTCAGTTCTACACTTTGGCTAGGGGAACTCTAAGAGCTCAGTCCACCAGGATGCAGGGGGCCCGGCAGGGTCACCAGGTGCTAAGTATTCTTTGACAATCAAGGGCAGGGCAAGAGTTGTTTGAGTAACTGATGTTTTCCTGAAAGTAGCTGTGCTTCGCTAATGTTATAAAATGTGTGCCACTAGTTTATTGAGCAATCTCGACATCATGGGATATAAACATGAGTTGTCTCCATTCCACTGCCTTCGATCAAGACTCACCTAATCCCCCTTTCCCGTCTCTTAACACCTCCCTCAAATTTCATGGCTTTCTGATCACTTTTGGTCATTAAAAGTCAGGTAAGTTTAAAACTTCCTTCTCAGACTTAATTTAACTCTTGTCTGCTCCCCAACCTCCAAGCAAGGCTGATAGGGCCCGAGCGCTTGTAGCGAGGACGCTGGCCCCTTAGGCCGCCCCACCCTTCTGCGCCCGGCTGCTCTGGCACCGGGCTGGGGAGACGGTGGAATGAGGGCGCGAGCATCACAAAGTTATTCTCGGTGGGTAGTCTCAGCTTTCTGCAGAGAGCACAGGTGGACTTGTTTGGGGCCACACCCCCTGCCCGGCACACTTCCCTGGGATGGGAGGTTCACCAGCTCTAACCCCTCGTTGTGTGTTATGGACTAAATATGCCCCCCTCCCTGACCCTCCACTAATTCACATGTTGAAATCCTAAACCCTAACGCGATGCCATTAGGAGGTGAGGTCTTTAGGGGTTGATTAGGCCACAATGATGGAGTCCTCATGAATGGGATTAGTGTCCTCTTAAAAGGGACCCCAGAGAGCCCCTTCCCCTTCCTGCCACGTAAGGACACATAAGAAGACAGCTGTCTGCAAAACAGGAAGCAGAGCCTCAACCCGTGCCTAATCCGCCAGTGACTTGGTCTTGGACTTCCTAGCCTCCAGAAGTTTGGGAAATAAATGTTTCTTGTTTAAGGCACCCAGTCCCTGGTAATTTCATTATGACAGCTCTTAACAGACTAAGACGCGATGCCGCCACACGCTCCGGTCTACTGCTGCTAGGGTCCGGCACGCCCCAGGCGACGGGCATACCGGGCAGGACACAGGAAGCCCGGCCATCTCCGCACTGTGTGAGAGACCCACACAAGACTCACACCCGCCCTTAGGCCAAAGCACAGACATGCGGACTCTTCCCCGTTCACCTCTGCGTTTATGCTGCCCTCTCTCCATGTTTTTCTTCTCTCCTGCTCCTCCAGGAGCAGGGCCAGATCAGAAAGTCAGCGATCTAAGCAGACAGTTAATCTGGGGGTCCGAACACACACTTCCCGTTCTCATTGTGAGCACCCCCCATTCTCTGGATCCCCCTCACTTGGCTGGGGTGCGGGGAGCAAGGTGAGGGAGTCACTCTCATACGGAACCACGTGTGACAATGGCTGCAGCTCACAGGTGTCCTCCCTCTCATCCCTCCTCATATAGAAACCGAGGGGCTGCGGCGGAGCCTGTGGAAGCTGGACCGTGTGGTCGCAGACGTCGGCAGTTCTCTCCAGTGTGCACAGCGCTTAGCATCTCTCAGTCCTTGGCTTCGGCCCTGGGTCAACAGGAAATGCACTCCATCTCCTGTTTAGATTTGGGTCCCAACTGGCCTTCTGCGTCTCCTGGACTTGCTTCACATTTTAGAAATGGGCGGAGTCTGGTTTTGCTTGCTCCGGGCTTTAGTTAAAGAGCAAAGTTCAAGGGCCAGCTAAAGCTAAAACAGGGCAAGCGGAGCGTGCTCAGGGCACAGCCCAGGTCAGGCAGGGGTGGAGGAAGCAACAGGGGAGCCCCACCCCCATCCGTGGGAACACCTGACACGTGGGCCCCCGAGAGTTCGCAGGGCCCCTGCAGGCTCCCCCTTTCAGACATGCCCCGCTGAGTCACAGCCGATCTCATTCTGGCAGAGCGTTGGTGTCCTTCCCTGGACCAGAAACTGCCGAATCTCCTTCAATTCAGGTGAGGATGGGAGGGTCAGTGGCAACGGGGCGCCCACTTCTGCCCTTCACTGGCAGCAGGGGCCAGTTATTCATTTCTTCGGCCTTGGATTTCTTTGGTAAAATGGGGGCAATCTTATCCCCCTCGGCAGGGTGCCAGAAGATTAAATGAGACGACACTTTATGTGGAGCACATACGACAGTGGTGGGCACAGAGCGGGCAGGTAAGTGCCAGTCTACCGCCACTCCCCAGAGAGACCACAGTGACCAGGAGAGGAATGGTCCCTCTGCCTCCAGACCTACCCATAGTCCAGCCACTCCTCACATGGCCACGTACCGCCCTGGTCCACACCACTGTCATCTCTTACCCAGTCCACTGTAACTGCCGCCCGCCTGACCCTCAGCTGCCGCCCTTGCTCCCTACAGTCTATCGGTGTAATCTCCATAAAAAGTGAGCAGACAGCGACTCTGCTCAAAACCCTGCAATGGATCCTGTCCTCATCGGAGTGGGTGCCACAGTCCCCACTGTCGCCCACAAGGCCCCACACGTTCTGCCCCCGGTTGATCTCCTGTCTTGTCTCCACCCCACCAGCCTACTGCCTGTTTCTCAAGACTCACCAGAGTGAGCCCTCACCTGAGGGCTGGCCTCAGGGTCTTTGCACTGAACAGTCCTTCTGCCTGAAATGTTCTTCCCCCTGATATCCACACTACTACCCTCACTTCCTTCAGGCCCTGTACCAGATACCCCCTGCTCAGTGGTCTCCCCAACCACCCTATTTAACACCAGGCCATCCCCCCGTCCGCCTCACTAGCTGTCCTATCCCACACCCCACAGCATTTTATCTCTTTCTAACATGCCATGTAATGTGCTGATTCATATTACTGTCTACTCCCCTGGTCCCCATACACAGTAGAACGTAAGTTCCGTAAAGGCAAAGATTGGTGTCTGTTGGTCACTGCAGTATCCCCAACATCTAGAACAGTGCCTGGCTCACAGTAGGTGCTCAAATCAATTATTGAATGAATGACTAAGTGAACAAAAGGACAGGATGATCATGAGCAGGAAATGTGGGGTCCAGTTAATTCCCCCAAACACTGGCTCCAGTCTGTGCTCAGTGCACAGCAATGCTGACAGTGAATCACAGGCAGGGTGACGTCAGCTTCGGAGAGTCCCCAGGCTGAGTAATTGGTCCCCACCCCTGCCTTGACTCAGCTTGGACCCAATGCTGAAAACCCATTTGAAAGCATTCTCTTTAGTCATTCCAAGCACTTGATTCCTCTAAACTCCAACTTGTCTGGGGACCAAAGTCGAACACTCTCGCAAATAGAAGCTGTGTTAAGCACAAGACAAGTTCAATAGCACTTTCACCATTTTGACTTCAGAGGGGAAATGTGCCACCTCAAAGCCTCCCAGTGACTCCCTGTGGACTCTCCGGTACCTGCTGCCTCCGACTCTCTTCGCCAGAACTTGATTCACACCTTGAATTGAAGGGACACAATTCTTTCATGTGTGGGGTCTCTTCTCTTCATGTGAATTGCAAGCATAGCAACAGCTGGATGCAAGACGACTCTGATTAACTGGTAAGCGCTCACTCCGTCTAAAGGCATCTAGACAGTGATAGGTAATAGGTGGATGGATAGACATGATAGGTAGGTAGGTAGGTAGGTAGGTACATAGATAGATAGATAGATAGATAGATAGATAGATAGATAGATAGATAGATAAATTGTTCCCAGTTACATCAAACAAAACACTTGAAACCTGCAAACTTCCTGTTTGCAGCCCCAGGCTTGATTATAGGCTTAGCCCCTCCAGCAATGTCTATAGTAGGCATTTAATAAGTAGCTACTGGCTGATAACTGACTCTTGGTATAAAGTACTAAGTACTAAGTCACAGAAAATGGTCTCACTCAGTATTAAAGAATTCTGTTTCAGAGAGTGATTCTCCCATGTTAAAGATGTAGCGTGCAGAGCCTTCCTTCCTCACCCCTCTCTCCCATGGTCTCATGTGGGGTAACCGTGAACACACCAGTCACTGGGGAGAGGTCCACACTCTTTGCAAGGAGGCGGCGATGCTGAGCAAAGGAGCACAGAGGAGAGAACAGGGCGGGGGTGGGGAAAAGACTGCGGTCCTCACTGGGGCATGGGCTCTGTCCCAGGCTGGGTTTTTAACTGGTATTCACAGCATTTCCAACAGGTCTGTCCAATCTGTGCACCCCGGCCACCCATGTGGATACATGTGAGTGTGCACACATGTACCCCCACCCCCACCCAAAGCTCTGAGCCGCCTCCCTCCTTTCCTTCCCTAACTCCCATTCTTGCTTAACCTGATCAGTAGCCTTTGGAAATCCTTGGGACACTTGCAGCGTTCAGACAAGTGTATCTCCATTTATTGCACCTGTATTTCTTGTAAAGAGCAATTTCATTTTGTGTCTCCATTGTATTCAATCTGACTAGTGCACTCTGGAATCTCTTCAAACAAAGCTCTCCTTGGAAAGTGGGAAACACAGCTGACAGACTCCTGCTCTCCAGTGTCACTTTCAGAGGGAGACCAATGCACCGGGCTGAGCCTAGAGCATGCCAGCCCAGGGGCCGCTTCGTCCCAGGGAGCGGAAGACAGAGCAGCCTTCACCAGCGACAAGCAGGAGTTGCAAGGCTCCGCACCCCTCGCCCCACTCCGTCTACTCTCCACTGACCCAGAAAGGAGACCCAGGAACTGGTGAGTGAGTGAATATTTGCATTACTTACAATAGTGCCTTAAACTGCCTTTTGGGTCTAATCTGACTTCCGTTCTAATCACGCTCTACACACCTCCGAAATGATCTCTCTAGTCACTCTCGTACTTAAGGCCGTTCATACCCTCAGGATAAATCCAGTCTCCTTAGTGCGGACTTTCTTGTTGTGAGTGCTATCTCTTGCCCTCACTCCCTTTCTCTCCCCCCTCCATCCAGATCCACCTCTTCACTCAGGGACATGTTGCATTCTCTAGAATAGAGTCTCTTTGACTCTATTCCCAGAACACTCCGCCCTCCTCACTTACCCCTTTATCAGCCGACCTTGACCTTGGTTGAATGAAGAAATGGGTGAATAAATGATCGAGTGGAAATGTCCAGTCTGGGAGGCCAAGAGAAATACTTGGGTCTCGGATTGAGTTTGGGGGTCACCAAGTGGTCCTAAGACTTTCCATGACTGAAAGAGCGGCATCTGCTGGTGGGTAGTGGAGAAGAGAAGGCCCCCCAGAGCCTAAAGGGTGCACCCCTGAGAGAGAACCCCTGGCGATGTGCCCAAGAGAAGCATCACCAGAGGAGTGAGTGGCTTCCCCACCCCTTCCCCAGGCCCCCGCCTCTTGCAGCCCTTCTGTGTCAGGAACGCACAGAATCACTTCTCAGACAAGGCTTGTCTTTCTTTTTCTCACCAGCCACACCCCACTGAAGCCCGGGAAAGTGCGCTCATCCCATCGGCAGGACCACGCCACTTCTCCCCGCCCGACCCGCAGCAGCCGTCACTTCGGCCACAGCCAGCCCAAGAGTTTCAGCTGCGCTTGGCGTCCCACCTGCGGGGCTCGGAATATGCAGGACATTAAGATCAAAATAGGGCTTGTTAGAGAAGAAAAGTCTGGGGTCCGGGAGGGAAGTAGCTCATATCGATGGGGCAGGAAAAGCACCGTCCACGTGTGTGGTTGTGCCACATCCAGGGGGCCAGGGCCTGGAGAAGCCCTTCTCTGGGATCTGAGAAAGACACACCCGATGACCTAGGCCACGGAGTGGCTTTAAATGATGGTTAGGAGACGGGAGTCACTTCAGAAGAGAGAGCTCACGCCTGCCTTTCAGTTTAGTGCAGAGAGGGTCTTATAACAAGAAATGGAAAGAACGAAGAGCTCCTTTCAATGGCTTTTCTCCAGTTGAGAGCTACTATGAACAAACTTGTCATGGGTTGCACTGTGTCCCCCGCACCCCAGAAATTCACATGTTGAAGTCCTAACCCCCAGTAGCAAGCCGCAGCAGAAAGCAGCTCTATTTGGAAATGAGTTCACTGGCGATATAATTGGTGAAGGTGAGTTCATTAGGCTGGACCCTAATCCAGTATGTCCAGTGTCCTTACGAAAAGGAAATGCCCAGACACAGACACATGCGCACGGGGAGAACGCCCGGTGAGGATCAAGGCGGAGGCCTGGGAGATGGTTCTGCAAACTGAAGAACACCACAGCCGCACCACCGGAAGTCCGCAGGAAGCCTGGACCAGACCCCCTCACAGCCCTCGGAGGCGGCCAGCCCTGCCCACACCTGGAGCCCCGACTGCCGGCCCCCGCAACTGTGACACAATTAGCTTCTGTTGTTTTAGCTGCCACCCACATCGTAGTACGTTGTCAACGGCAGCCCTCGCAGGCTAAGACGACAAAACAAGCAATGTGTCTAAGAAATGGCTTTCCTACTCAATGTCCATCCCAAACTCAGTGATCTGCCTCTGACAGCTCTGGCCCCACACCACAGCCCCACTGGCTACTACTGACAGCTTCCCAAACCTACACGTGCCGTGCAGGTCAAATGGGACGCCTCACTCCTGACCGTCGTTGTGTCTCCTTGACTGTCCCAGTGACAGAAGGCCAGCGCCAAAGAGTTGTTGTGCATGTGGGCTTTGAAACCAAACAGACCTGTGTTTGGATCCCTCCCTTGCCACTGATGAGCTGCGTGACTGGAGCACAGGTGGCAACTGTTCCTTGTCGAGGACATGGTGCTAGCAGCCATACCTGTTCCGTGGGGTCATAGTGAAGAGCGCCTGAGACAATACGGGGCACATCACAGTCCCTGGCACAGAGGGCGTGCCTGGAAATGGGAACCAGTGTTATGCTGGCTCGTGAGCATGGAGTTAGGGGTCACCCCTTGAATCAGCTGAGCCCTTAACATGAAAAGAAAAGAAGATCCAAAATGTAGCAAACATCGCTTACTGACGCAGCCCAGTGGGCTCCTCTGCAGCATCCGCCAGCCCTGCAGATGGGCCGCCCCAGGAGCAACGAGGGGGACGGCGCAGACGGCAACCATCGGCCACAGGGCCCGGAGGTCAGAGCAGCTCAGCATGTGTGTCTGACAACAGCACTAGCAGCTGTCACCTGAAGGTTGACCGGCCTCTCCCCTGCCTGAGGGGACACAGAATTCCTACCCTGCAGGGCAGACCATGGCAGCCTGCAGCACACCTGCCAGAGCAGAGGGAAAAAGAGACCTCTGGTCATGCCACATCAGGACAGAGGTCTCCTGGATGTCACTGATGGGAAGCATGTAAGTCGTAGCAAAATCTGGGCCTGTCTAGCACGAGGCTAAGAAAGCCCACCTTCAGGGACCCTAAGCAGTGAATCGCTGGAAAGGGGTTGACAGGGCGGTGGGAGTATGTCCGGTTTTCATGGGTAAGTTTTCCCACCAATTGGAAGCAATCAAGAAGACACCCATCAGTTCACCAAATTCCTGAAATTTAGCAATTGACTCTTCTGAGCCTGGAGACTGCCTGCCCACATTGAACCCAAGGTGACATCAGAGCAGGCCCTTAACCCTGGTTCGTCAAGATGCTCCCCACTGCCTGCCTTCTACGCCTGCACCCTCTGGCCATGGCAGGTCTACAGCCACACGTGCCCTCTGCTCCATTTCCCCCCGCGCTGGCACCTGTGCATGCTGTTCGCGGCTCCCCTTGTCTGCTCCCACAAGGTGACCTGGTAGCTTGGGGCAGGGGATGGAGGAATTTCAGCTACAAAACCGGGTCCCAGCCCTCGCTTGGGGCCTCAGGGAAAGCTCTGCTCCAGCAGGAATGGGCTGGCTCTCCGGGAATGAGACATCTGCAGGGCCGGGTAACGGGAGCCCCCAGGGACCTCCAGCCTGAGTTCTGCACCCTGCAGGCCGATTCGGAGGGCGTGGCATGTGCTTTAGGTCCCTTTCACACACGCTGCTCTCCAGCCACCCCGCGTCCATCACCACCTCCACACGGGCACTGCCACGCACCACACAAGCTACAGGTTGGAAGGTGCTTCTCTCTGGATTGACGAGAAACCTGTGGAACCATATTCCAGACCCACCCAGTCGGCATTAGGTCACGCTGCATCAGACCATCTGCCTGTGGGCTGCGTCAAGGGAAGTTCGAGAATCTTCTAGGGAAAATGTGACAGCCCGACAGCCTGTCCAGGCAGCGGGTGAGGTAAGCTTTCAGCTCTGACAAGGGTCACAAACTTGTGGTTGCCTGCAGCCCACCCCCTGGTTAGCACCCATCAGCCATGCAAGGGGCCCCGAGCCAGGCCAGCAAACTCCCAAGCCCTGACTGAAGCGAGAGGCTGAGCAGACTCCATGGGCCAGAAGCGGAAAGACCGGGATTCCATCTGCTGTGCTCCCACCGAGCTCACTGAGACCTGAGGCCCGGCCCCTGAATCCTCTGGGCTTTAGCATCTCCGTTGCCTCCCACGCAAACACTATTAGGAAGAAAGCGTGGTATGAGGGGTGTGAAGGTGCATCGGAGATGATTTACAATCAGCATTCCTTAAGATGTTGTTTACAAGACAAAGTAATGGTGGGAATTTGCAGGAGGCAAATGGAGTTTTATCTGAAATGCTTTATTGATCATGCAGCCATTGCTGAGCTCAGCAAATCCCGGGCCTGTGTAGCTGGAGCCAAAATGTTGAGGTAGCGAATGCATCTCCCAGCTCCATGACACGGTTGGGACCCCTACAAAACCCCACAGAGTGCCTGACACATCCATACAGAAGAAGAGTGGGAGTGAGTAAAAGGGGCCGATATGCCAAGCCTAAGTGAATTCCTCCCACCCAGGACACATGCCCACCTCCGCTCTACCACCAAAACAGTCTTGCAAGTGGGGAAACGGGCTGAGCTAAGCAAGAATGAGGCTTGTTTAAGACAACATGGAGAATGCTTTATTCCTGGTTTCAGGAGTGAGCTTGCTAAGGACCAAAAGCCTGAGACTCCGCGTGGGAAGGTAGACAAGCCAGAGGTGAGCTGCTGATGGCTTTCACGGACACGCCACAGGGCAGAATCCGGCTCCTGCCTCACGGAGGCCTGTGGTCCACAAAGTGCCTTGGCTGGGTGTGGCCTGACCATCAGGTGTTTTCATAGTGAGGATGCCTCCTACGTCGACTGCCAGAAGCAACACTCAAGCCCGTGGGTGGCTGGGACCAGAAAGGACAATTGCACGGCCCAGTCCCACAACCCCCCTGGATTGTCCGTAAGCCAGGCTGCACCGGAGCCCTGCCCTGCGGTTGGGTCCCAGCTGGACCCCAGCAAGTCTCCATAAATCTGAAGGGAACATTGTTTTGAAGCAAAAAGTCTTTGCCACAAAACAGAGCTCAGGCAGGTGGCAATTACTCATTCTAATTAACAATTAAAGTAGATAAGCTTAGTGAGCATGTTCTATGGGCACACATTGTTCTAGATGCTTTATGTGGATAGGTCTCATTTATTCATTTTTACAAAACTATGAGATAATGACTTTTATGATCCCCAATTTACAGATGAAGAAACTGAGGCAAGAAAGGTTAAGTAAGTTTCCCAATGTTTACAGTTAAAAAGTGATTATATTTGTTAAGTAATGCTAGGTGCTATAATCAACAAACCCTGAAATCTTACAGGTTTGACATGACAGAAACTTGTATCTCACTCATAGAAAATCTGGCTTGTGGGCAGAGTGGACACTCAGTCCCACACAGTCATTCAGGACCCCACAGACAAAGGTGTGGCCTGCCATCCTCACCATGACATCCAGTGTTGCTTTGGACATTCACCTCCAGCCAGCATGGAGGCAGGTGGGCTCCTCCCAGAGGAGGCATATATCATTCCCACCCACATCACTTCCGGGGGCCCAGGCTCAGTCACATAGACCTGCCTGAATGCAAGTAAAGACTGAGACATTTAGTCACCATTCTACACTATGACAGAAGAACACAAAGCTCAGATGGCCAGCAAGCCAACTCCTGTCATGGTTTTAGAGCTGGGACTCAAACCCAAGCAGCCTGACCCCAGAGTCAGCCTTCTTTATTGCTGTGCTACCTAACCTGGGTTCAAGAGCTGCTGGGGAGGTGGTCTCTGGGCTCAGGTGGAGCTAGGAATCTGGGCAGGGCTGAGATTGGGAGGAAGGCGGCAGTCATTTCACAGGTGCCCAGCACTAAACAGCCTTCCTCAAGCACCTGCTCCACACACCCGTCGGAGGGTCTGAAATCCACCATTAGCCTAAGGACCGTCTTGGTCACGGGCTCAACAGTATTTTGGAGTTCCTATGAACTGGCAGCTACATCTGGAAAGAACCAAACTCCAAATCTTCTTTGCTGTACAACTTCCCTGAAGGAGTTTGTCAGACACTTTTCTAAAGGGGACCCCTGGGGAAGTGTACAGTCGTGGGGACTGGAGATTCTGGAAGATGGAGTAGAAGTCCTGTGGGTAGGAAAGGTGGGGGGAGTTGGATACCTAAGGATCAGCTTCGTGTGGATGCGGCTGGCGAGCAGCCCAGTATATCTAAGCAGAGAAAGCTTTGTGCCTGGCGATACGGTGGTTTCTAAACACGTCCACAAATTCCCTGATGCTTCTCCTTCAAGAGGTGAAGGCCAATTGTTCTGCCGTTGAAGTTGCTGACTTGTTCCTAACGAATGGGGTAAAGCAGAGTGATGGTGTGTCACCTCAGAGACTAGGCCAAAAAGACACCAAGGCCTCTTTCTTGGATCACTGGCTCTCAGGAAGTTTGCTGCATATAGTGAGGACATGCAAGCAGCCTTTGGAGATGCCTGCATGGTGAGGAACTGAGAGCTCCGGCCAACAACCATGTGAGAAAGCCATCTTGGAAACAAATCCTCCAATCCCATTCATGCTTTCAGATGACAGCACCCCTGCCAACATCCTGACAGCAAACACATGAGAGACCCTCAGCCAGAACTACCCAGTAAAGCCACTGCTGAATTTCTGGCCCAGAGGAACTATAATAAATTATTGTTGCTTTAAGCCACTAAGTTTTGGGGTGATTTGTTCTGCAGCCATAGATAACTCAGGAGAGCAGGAAGGAAGCCAATGAAGGCAACACATCCCCACTCATGGGGAGCCTTGAAAGCCCAAAAGCCAGCTTTGGTCTTAATGTATCACAAGGAGGCAATGAATGTTTCAACACATGACATGAAGCAGAGAAGAAACTGGAAAGCACTCCTTTGACCACAAAGTAGAGGAAAACTCATGCTCCCAATATCTCAAGCAGGGTATTTGCCTTTCTCTAGCCCAATGGTGATTTTGTTCCCAAACGCCGTTTAGCAATGTCTTGAGACTTGGATCGTCGCAACTGAAGATGCAGTGCTGGTATCTGTAGGGAGAGGCCAAACAGGCTGCTAAGCAGCCTACAATACACAGGTCCTCTCCCACAACAAAGAACTATCCAGCCCAATAGTCAATAGTGCCAAGATTGAGAAAACCTGCCCTCCCTTTGAAGCATCTGTGCATCTGGACCTCTCCAGAGTCAGAATCGCATTTGGACTTTCACACTGAGGTGCTTCCCAATTTTGAACACTCAGAAAAGGAAAACAAAACCCTGGTTAACCAGAAAGACCCTGGCCAGATTCCTGGGGGCCAAAGCATAGCCGCGGCCATTGGACTAGCCTTTTCCAAGAGTCTCAGAGCCAAGACACCAGAATATGATAGATTTCACAGTGCTAACAAATTAACTCTGGGATCCCAGTGCCTTCACACAGAAAAGATTTATTTCTCATTCACATTATAGTCCAGGGGAGCCAGGAGTCTCTCCTCTAAGCAGTGACTCAACCTCCAAGGCCACTTCCATCTCTGGTTATTCTATCTGCTTGCACTGGCCTTGTCCCATGGCAGGTATTAGAAAGGGGGGGGGCTAGTTTATGGGAGACTTTATGGCCCACCCTGGAAATGTCTGTTCCTTTGGCCCGAAAAAGTCACATGGTCCCATCTAATTGCAAGAGGGAAATGTAGTCCAACTATGAGCTGTGAACATGAGAAAAGTAGACATGTCAGCACTAGCAACACCTGTGCTATGTTACAGTCCCTTCTAGTCCTCACTACCAAGGCACTATACTCAGGACACAGGCCTGGTCCAAATCCACTAATATAATCCCAGGAGAATCCATTATTAAAGAATCAGGCATTGACCAAGTCATTGTCAAGTTGTCAGGAAGGAGATGGAAGATGGCACAAGACTTCCTACCTATTATCTTTTCCTCCAGTCAACTGTACAAGAGCCCTCTTTACTCTTTGGCTCAGGAAAACAACTGGAGACCTACCATCCTTACCTCCCCCCCAACCACAGACCCAAAGCAGATAAGCTCTAGTTAATGGAAGAACCCTCTAATTGCTATGCTTGATTACTACTCTGTACTTCAGCTCTCAGTTCCACATGAAGGGTTTTAAACCTCATATATTTTTTTCCAAAAGAGGACCAAATCTGAAAGTTACTTCATAACACAGCCTTCCTGAGTCCTTTATACACTTAGCACTGGAACACCGTGCAGTGTTTTACAACCCAACTCAAGTGAAGTTCTATCCGAGCCCATGCAAGAGATGAAAGCTTAGTCGTTTGATAAAAAGGAGAGACTCTAGCAGTGAGGGTTAAGGATAAAATGGAAATTCAACTGCACACTATTTATATACATTCTTATAAATACATATTTCATTAAAGAATTTTTTAAAGAGCCAATTCTGCATTCCCAGTTTAAAATAGTCAAGTGAATACCGCATTCTTGGGATAAAAATGAGAGCAACTACATTTGACATGTAAGCCCCAAATGGAATCAGTTCATCCCAGGCCCATGCTTCTTTGCCTCTGTTCAGGAGTCCCATTTCTTTTTTCTTTTCCTCTCAAGACTGAGAAGCTGCCCTCCCTGCTAGCTGTCACCCACCTGGGTGTGCTCTTTAATCCTATAGAGCTTACTGGAATGCAGTTTGAATACAAGATGCTACAGGTAATAAAGTTTACCAGAATGGCTTGTCATTATTTTTGCATCATTATACAATTACTGCAGCTTTGGAAGGTAATAAATCACTGCACAGGTGACAAATTGAGAAGCTAAGAAGGACAGTTATTCTCACCGATAAAGCAACTGCTGACACTAACGAGATGTGGTGAGTTGGTGTTCAACCTTTTAAAAAACATCCGTGGTCCTTCGAGGTGTCAGCAGGAAAGCCATCTACACCTGAAAGCATGCCAAGTCCACTGCTAAGACCACAAAGGAGCTTGAAACTCCAACGGCTCCAAAATGAGTGTCCCAATTTTACTCCTTGATGGCCCAGAGGGAGCATCATAACAGCAACAAACAAGCTCCAGCAAGTCTCAGCTTCGTTGGTTCATCAGACTTGTGCCCAGACAGCCAATTATTCATTCATCCCAACCCAGGGATGTCTCTCAAGAAGCCTGTGTCATCACACATGCATGCATATGTATGTGCACACATGTTTTAAGTTGTCTAAGTACTAAACTGTCTCTGCATAATTTCCTAATACACTAAATTTTGTGTAAAATTTAGTTAAAAAAGAAACAATAGCAGAGCATATTTTATGCAGACTATAAAAGAAAATAGATGTCTAGACTGAAGTTAAGCAAGAGATATCAGAGTCCAAGAAACTATACTATGGGAGAGAATTGTAAAAGGTGCGGGGGTTTGGAAAGGAAACACCAATCCACCTCCACTCTGATGCTGATGGCGGTGCTGGCTGCAGTGCCACAGGCTTTCTCTGAATTTATCAGTGGGCTCCTAGAATACAGGCAATGATGAGAAAAGAGCTAGGGGGAACCTCTTCCAGAAAGCTTCAAGGAAGCCAAATATATATGAAACCAAACTGCACCGCTAAATAAAAAAGTACCTTTGGTTTTGATGGAAAACCATGCAACCAGTGCCTAGAAGTGGGGAATTGTTGGTCAAGCAGCTGCACTCCGGAGAAGTGGCTCTCAAAATGCGGCCCTCCGACAAAGCGTCAGCTTCCTGGGGAACCTGTTAGAGATCCACACTCTGGGTCCTACCTCAGGCGTTCCACGCTAAATCAGAAACTCTGGACTACTAAATCAGAAAGGATACCCACGCTTGTGCACTCCTCCGAAGCACTGGGTCAGGCTATGGTATCGTGTTTTCCCTTTGTGCGGGGCTACTGTTCCCGGATGGTAGGAATTCTCCCTGATCATGGGATGATGAGGGGGCTAAACTATAGGTCATGTTTGCTCCTGAGTCGTGAGTTTAACGTGCTACATATGGTCCAAAAGTGTGCTTTTTATAAAGTATGTGCAAAGACATCATATAAGCTGGTAGCTCATGTTAACCTTCATCCCTTTATTCAAATAAATCTCAACCTTCAGGGCGAAAGAAGATGAGCAGAAGGTGGAAATCAGAACCGGACCCTTCCAGAAAGAT
Source organism: Mormoops blainvillei (assembly GCA_004026545.1). Lineage (NCBI taxonomy): Eukaryota > Metazoa > Chordata > Mammalia > Chiroptera > Mormoopidae > Mormoops > Mormoops blainvillei. Next base: position 101,826 of record PVJD01003202.1, on the reverse strand, counting down.
GGATGAGCAGCTTAACCAAAACGGTGCTTTCATTCCCCGTAGTGACTTGAACTCACCAGAACCAAGTTCCCACGCCCATTCCCCAGTGAAACTAGAGTGAACTATAAAACTCTGAAGCTCATGGCCAGCATGGCGTCCTTCAGCCTGCACCCAATCTCCAGTCAGGGTCGCCAGATAGTGAAGTAAGTTTTGACCCTGTTGAATCCAGCCAAGTCCAGCACCAGGAAACCACCCCAGATGACAAGGCCACATGGGGCTCACACTGAGCCCATGTAAAGGATTCTTCCTCCCACTGGGAAAGGCAACAGGATATATTTTAAGCCTCATAAACTTCCAAAATATCCATCAGTCCTTTCACCCACACAACTTCCCAAGGTCCCAGCATCTCCCAGATTGGACAGAGTCTCCTCTCCAAGTTAAACACAGTAAGGGCGCGCTGGAGGGGGTCCATTCTTCCTCTGCCCCAGTCCTTCCAGGAAAAAAAAAAAAGGCCACAGGAAGGTGGCTCAGCTTGTGCCCTCTCTCCCCTAAGGCTCCCTCACATTGCAGAGAAAACCTCATCAGATTAGTGAGGCTGTGGTGGGGAGTCACTTCCTTCCCATTGTTCGCCACATGCAGAAAAAATGATCATTTTGGAGGTAGCATGCTGGGTGATCAATTCCAATCCCCTGGAGATTTCCTGGGTCTGCTGAGCACATTCACTCTCTTGTTTCTAATCTATTCCTTTGATTTGCACAACTTGAACCTACTGTCATCATGTTAAAGAAGGGGAGAGGAGAGGAAATGAGAGAGCAAGGGCAGAGGGAGCAGGGGAGGGAGAGGGGAAGGGGATGGGTCCTGTCATCCCCCGGCTAGAAAGTACCGTTCACCTACAGAACATTATGCCTACATCCCTCATTCAAGACCTCGAGAGCCTGGCCCCAGAACTTGCCTGCGTATGTCTATGCTGAGTTTTCAAGGTTAAGTGTAATGACAGTGATAATATAACAGTATCATCATTATCATCAGAGCTGGGCTGGCCTAAACTAAATACTATTGTAGAATGTGCCTGACACTCAGCTTGAAGACCCACAAGAATCACATGAGTTAGTTACTATTATTATCACTATTTCATATGCTACTAACTGGAAAATCTGGGATTTGAGCTCCACGAATCTGACCCCACACCGCCATGTTCCTAATCATGATGTGAAATGTTAAACCTTTCCTGACATGGAACTCGTGGGCCCTTCTGTGCTCTATGCTCCTTACACACCTGACGGTGGGCAACCAGGTAAAGCCACAGTTAAGGAACGACATTCCTTCCCCCAAATAGATGACTGGTTGCCCTTTTCTCAGCCCCACGTCAGAGGATACCTTGTATGTACAAAAACTGGATAAAAGAGAAAGAGTTAATCTCTAGTCCCAAGAACCCACAGGATCCTGGCATCTGTCCCAGGGTTTCACAAACTAGTTGCTCAACACATCATGGACTGAGCATGTTCTCAGGTTCATGTTCAGTAAATTGCTATGCACTTGCACGGCAGGCAACACGCTGGATGAGTCCTTGAATGTTACCTCATCTGAGCCTCCAGGAACTCAAGTATTGATATTTATATCCTTGTTTTCAGATGAGGGCACAGAGGTTCAGAACGAAAAGTGGCTTCCAGCTTGCTGGAGGTTGTGATAATCTGCGGGTTCAAACTGGAGAAAGGAAGGTGTGTGTGAAAAGCTGGAGCTACGTAGGGAAGCCAGACTCTCAGTCAAAGCAAATCTGGCTACTGTATACCCCGCCCAGCTCAAATGTCTTTCCCTCATTACCCGCATTTTTACTTCACTGTTGAATTTCGATTCCTCGAACGGAAATAGCATAAATGGAAATACCTCTAGAAGTTTATGAGGTGTTCCAGTAACATAGCTGTATAACAAATCCCCTCAACACTTAAAGGCTTAAAATAACTTATTTTATTTCACTCACCATTTTGTGGGTCAGAAATTTGTCAGGGATTTGTCTGAGGGGTTCTCACTTAGGGTGTCACAGTATGTTCAAGTTTGAGGGTATAGAGAGATGTCAGCTGTGGTCCCATCATCTGAAGCCTCAACTGGACTGGAGGTCCAAGATGGCTTATTTGCATGGGTGTAGTCATTGCTACTATTGGCCAGAAGCTCAGCTGGGGTGCAGCCTGGAGCTCCTACATGTGGTATCCCAACACGGCGGCCTCTGGACTAATATACACACCTGGCTTTCCCCCGAGTGAGTGCCCCAAGAGAACCAGGCAGAAGTTGCATGGCCCTTTCGACTTACCGCAGAAGCCACCTAGAGTCCCTTCCACCACATTCTTATATAGGGTGGGACAAAAGTAGGGTCACAGTTGCTTGTATGGAAAGCAATTCAATAATTAATAAAAAACAATACAAGAATAAACTGTGTTTTACATACTCATCACGGTAAACCTACCTTTGCCACACCCTATAGTTAAATACTCATGTACGTAATCAGATTCAAGAAAGAAAGAGCACCTTTCTAGGATGTGTTGATAGTCATTTTTTAAATGCCACACGAGGATCCTGACTGTTCGCCACAGGGTAAATCTGAGTCAACCTGATTCGTTTGTGGGGGAATCAGTCTCCAAAGACGGCCGCCACTGATTGCCTACCCCACGGTGTAACACGCGTGCTGCTTCCCTCACTGAAGGCGGCGTCTCTTGCCCCACCTTCGAATCTGGCTGGCCTCATCAATAAGGCCTGTGGTACGGCGACTCTGCGGTGCTTGGCCCAGCCTTTCAAAGCGCCCGCAGCGTCTGCTCGTGCTGGGGTAAGTCAGACACGACGCAGGAAGAAGGAACATTCCAAGGCTGCCATGTCGTGAGGAAGCCCAAGCTAGCCCGTGAAGAGGCCCTTCCCTCATAGAGGAAAACCAGAGAATCCAGCTGGCAGCCAGAAGCAGATCGCCCAACAAACGGCCCCGCTGAGCTGCCCCAGCCAGTTCCTGGTCACATGATCCCTTCCACTCAACACCAGACGTCCTGGAGCACACACAAACTGTCAACTGTCCCCACGTGCCTTTTCCAAATTCCTAGCCCACAGAAGTAGGAGCAAATGAAATGACTGTTGTTTTAAGCCAGTAAGTTTTAAGATAAATTACTGAGCAGCAATGGTTAATGAAGCACCTTCTAAACACCTCCCAAGACTAGCCAACACTGCAGTTTCAGCACGAAAGGACTGTGTTCAGAGGGCTGACTAGGGGGTTGGAATTGTCACATTGGCTGAGGTGGGAGCTGGGTGAGGCTGCAGAAGAAAACTTGGGAGGAAGCCAAAAACATATCTACCTTGTTTTAAAGTCCCTCCCCCCACCTCAAAAAAAAAAAACAAGGGAAAGGTGAGCCTCTTCCTTTTTTAACTTTTCCTCCCTCATCTCCAATGACCCTCCTCCCAGGACACAGAGAGGTCAAAATATGATGTATTAAATTAAATTTTAAATGTATTTTATTTTTACATATGAAATATTTTACACATACTGAAAGTAGCAGAAAATAATTTAACAAACGGCCCTGCACTTACCACCCAGCATTTAAATAGACTTTTTAGGAGCAGTTGAGAATCTTAATCAGTTTTCAGAGCATTGCTATTTACAGGAAAATATGTCCTACATTCTAAAAACACTGTCTTAGGGATGAATTCCTAGGACACCCCTGGCAGTCAGCAGTAGGGTTAAGTATTTGCCTCCCAAAGTCCTAAGGATTGGAAAAGGTCAGGGACTTCCACCCTCCACATCCGCAGCCCCAACACTGCCACCGCCACTCAGTGTCCAGGGCAGCTACCCAAAGACTCCCAATGGAGAGCTCGGCGAACCAGCCGAGCCTGCGCCATCACACTATTTCCACCTCACCCATAAAATGGACTTGCCCTGGTAGTACACAGCCAACCGATCTGATGGACGCCCCAGCCCTCTGACTAGTGGCTAAGCATGTCACTTTCCCAAGGTTAGACGTTGGCAAGTTAGTGGGTACCATCTAAACAGTGCAGGGCAACACACGGCAGGGCAGTCAGTCATTATGAGAGGTGATACATAGCTGCGTTGGGGTCTTCCGTGTCACCTCCAAATGCTCTCTCCATTCTCCTCTCCTTGGGAAGCTGGCCTACATGGATCACATGCGGGGCTCCCTTGCTTCTAGCGTTGTGTTGCATTTGGTCGGCAGGGCAGTACCCAAAGGATGTGAAGAAAAAGGGAGGAGAGTGTAGTCCAGGCATTTATCCTGTTGGTTCCTGCCCCGTGGAGCGAACGCGGGCTGAGCCCGATCAACACCTGCACTCCCGTTACAGCCAGTCTGCATGGCTCTCTCCTCGGTTCCAGGAACGGCTCCTTACCCTTGATTTTTTAGGCCTAAAAGAGGTAAGGAGCCCAGGTATTCCTGCCTCAGGGCTCTGCATTATCCCCTGTGGGTTCCCTTCATCCTGCCTACACCTTTGCACAGGTCCTACTAAAGTTCCCTTAAATTCTCTAATCTGAGTGTGCACTGTATTTCTGCTAAGACTATGACAGTACAGGAAGGAACTGAAACATTTCACATTCCTCACACCTTGCCAGCCCCAGCCCTTGGTCAAATGATGCAGCCAGGAGCCACCAACAGCACAGGTAGGGTAGCCCTATGCCCACGCCCAGTAAGGGGGACAAAATCCAGAGGTCTCTTTCAGCTGCACATGCCCTGAGCCCTGTCCTTGGCTATCCCAGGTGCACATGGTAAACATGGGACTGCAGGTTAAGATGCTTCTACACTCCTGCTCCCACCAAATGGAGTCACCCCTAATTCTAAGCAGCTCTCTTATGCTTTATGCTTCTTCATAAAAAGATAGGACATATTATAAGCAAAATAGGCTTGCTAAATATAGTCTATTCAGCCTAGGGAAGGCTAAATTATTCATAACCAGACCAGGATATACAATGCACGCTAAACGCAAATCCATTTTTGATTTTGGCATTCTTTTTTTCTGGGGCCTGCATATTCAATGTCCCCACATTGATCTATAATGTCCCCCAATGCCTGCATTTGCTTAGGATGAAGATCTCAATAACGGGGCCAATTACCAAGCTGTGACTAACCTTGATCTCGCCCTCTGCAGGACACCAACGACTGCAAGGTCATCGATTGTCCATCCTCTGCATCCGGTTCTGGAGGCATGTGCATCCGTGAAAGGATCATCAGCTCCCCGCAGAGCCCCAAGGATAAACAAGTCCTAAAAAAGACATCATTGAAACCAGGACAGCCCAGCATCTACTGCACCGTGAGAGGCAGGAGGGGACAGTGTGACAGCGACAACTAAAACCACTGAGTCCCCGATATGAGCAATGCCCTGGAAACAATGCACAAGCCCCCTCTAAAACAAGGTCCCATCTGGGCTCGTGAATTTCAAGTTATTTTCAATCCAAGCTCCCTTCACACAGAAGCTGCTGGTTAGATTGTTTTTCTGTGATATTGTTGAAAATACAGATGTGTCTGAGACAGTCTTCTTTTTACTACTAGTACTTTCCAAACAAGACAAGGTAGAACCATGGAAAAAAAAATAAATAACAGATCTCAGCTGTTCTCTTCTCTCTGAATGTTATTCCAGGAGCCGAAGACTTAAGCAACTGACTGTGACCTAGAGACCACATGGGGACCTCAGAATGTTCTGTGAAAAGGAAGGGGAGGGTACAGTGGAGCAAGCTACAAAGAGAGATTACTAAGTAAATAATCTGCCAAGATATGGCGTTTCCGCTCTAAAAGTACAGAGAAATCTGTCACAGATAGATTATCTCACTACTGAAATGGATACAGATTTTATGAAAAGCAGTTAGAAAGACAAAGGTTTTATCTGAGGACAGAAGGCGACGTTCAGAGCGAAATGGATGGCGAGGTAGGTAATACGTCTCTTCCCAGGGGCCCCACAATTACTTACGGCCCTTGGAGACTGGGGTAATTTCTACTTCCTAGATGTGGTCCCAGGCTACACAGATTTAAAGGACAAACCTTCTGCGGCTTGATTCATGTGAGCGATTTGAGCAGCAGCCCTTGGCCTTCTAGAACCTAAGGTCAGAGGGATGTCACTGGATAGACAGATCATCCGATGGGGGACAGTGAGCAGTAGCGACACTCGGCGTGCCTTGTCTCTCCTGACAACGAAGCCACGACCCACGGCCCTGGAGATGGGCCCAAGCTTCAGGACGCTTCGTCTTGCAAATTGTTGCCTGGATTCCTTTCCAGTGGGAGAAGAGTGTGCTTTATCGATCAAAGAAGAGAGCCCGGGATGATGGATTCCACAGGACTTCACGGAGCAATCAAGCCTCCTGGAAGCGAGTGAACGTTTTGTTCCATTGCCTGAGTCCTTGGATGAAGAGCTCCCTGAAAATTTAAACAGCAGCACAAGTCCCATCCAAAGACCAAGTGCTGGGAGGCACTGGAGTACATGAGAAAGGGGCCTGGGCTCGGACCCCAGTGCACCTGCTTGGCAGCTGGGGACCTTCACTCACCCTCTCCGCAATTAGACGGGAATCAACACCTAGCTTGTCTATTGCCTGGGAAGGCTGTGGGAGAATATATATGAGAGAGCCCCTTATAAACAGTGAAACACAGCCCTGAGAGACAACTACCCTTTCCACCTGGGAAGCCATCGCCGTCCTGAAACCATGAGGGGCCCATGGGATTTTTCCTTCAACCAGTAGCTCTCAGCATGGTCCCCTCACCCAGAAACTTGTTAATAATGCAAATTATCAAGCCGCAGACCCAGTGGGTCAGAAACCCTGGTGCAGGCGGAGGACTCGCGGCGAAATAGATGTTTCACAGGCCCTGTAGGTGATTTTAACGTGCATTCAAGTATGAGAGCCGCTGCTCAAAGGAACTTGTGACTTGTCTGAAGCTGGTGTGTCGCCAGCCCAAGGCGACTATGCCTGCCCGGCTCAGCCCTCCAGGCCCTCTTCAGCCTGAGACAGAAGAGGGGATGAGTGAGACGCAGAGAAGAGGGGAGCCCATCCCCTGCCCCGGCCCTGGGGGAGCTCAAGGTGGGTGGAAGCAAGAACAGCCTCCACGGACAATGGGCAAATGATCAGAGAGCCCCAGAACATGTTCCGGGTGCACCTTGCTGAGACTGGTGCTGCGACGGGCGGTGGCCGGGGCCGGGGAGGAGACCGATGAGTCTCCAAGGGCATTTGTTGGATGTGCGAAGGCAGGGATGAGGAAGAGCAGTCCTGGGTGTGGTGGGAGGCGGGGAGGAGGAGCGCCCGAACCGGGTCCAGGTGATTTCCGCAAAGGCCCCTCTCAGCCCAAAGCTGATTTTCCTCATTCAGTGCACATACGGGTTCTCTTAAATTAATAAGCTGCACTTCCAAGTTACATACTGTGCTCTAATCCTCAAGCCTCCCCGAAATCTATCTTTTTCCCCCTGCCCACCATGTCAGGCCTATAAATAGAGACGCTTCAGGGAAAGGAGTGGCTGAAATTGCATGATTTATTAAGATGATTATATATTATTTATGTAATAATTACATACATGATTATATAGCATTATAATCATGCCTATATTCTAGCTTTATTAACCATAAAACAACACTTTTGCTTTTAAGGCTTTTACGGTTTTTCAAAGATTTTAATTATTTGTAATTTTATTTGAATGCACCCTGAGGTTTTAGAATGAAGAATGCTTCTCTAAAAATCTAATAGATGAATATTTAGTATCTATTATCATTTCAAGAGATTTAGCCTAGTGTTAAAAGGCTTGGTTGTCCCAATGTGTGGTTGAGAAGGACAGTGTATGGCTCAAAACCATCATTATTTATTCATTCATTCGATCAATAAAAATGCACTGAGGACCTAGCATATGCCAGGTCCTGTGCAAGGAACATCATGGGATGTATTGTCTCTGCACAGACAGGGAGGGGTTCTGGGAAATGTCCCCAGAGAAGGACCTCTGGGTTCCGGAGGACGCCCTGCCACCAGCTCTCTGCAGTCTGCATCGTTTCGGCTCACTGGATGAGGGCGTGGGTCGTGGCAGACCCCGAGACCTTGCCCTCTTTGTATTGGCAATGGGTATTCTAATACGGGTCACTGAACACAGCATAGAAAGAAAAGTCAGACCAAGGGATTTGCCCCCCTGGACCACAGGCCACGCGGGCACTGGAGCCCGGTAGCCCAGGAGTCCTAAAATGCAAGGCCAGTGACCCCACACCGGTGGCCACCAGTGAAGTTCTCATTGCTTCTTCTGGGCACTTTTTTCCTCTTTACCCCCTTCATGCCCCACAGCCCTGAGAGAGCACCCATTCGCCAGTCTAAGCTATAATCAGGTACTGACAAAATAGAAGCCCCAGCTGTGACATTTTGGAGCACTGCCAGGAACGGAGCCTGGATGTGGTTGGGAAGGGAACCATATTCAGGGTCACCATGGCATTTGCCCGTGGGCCTCGCCCATGAGCCTCAGACTTCCCCAAGGGAGCTGGGCCTCTGTGCTGGCGGCCAGTGACGACTGTCCTCTCAGCTCTGCGAGCCAGGCCTCTCCTCTCATCCAGGATCTGCTACGTGAACTACCCTCCTGAGTCCTGATGGCACATTTAAATCCTTTTAAAATTTTTCTGAGGGAATGTCTTATTTCTTCACATAGATTAGAAAAACCTGTTTTTTAAATCAAAGAACAATCTTGAGAGGAAGCAGTTTCCTCCTCAGTGACCTGTGTGCGCACTTTACCCAGAAGGGAAGCTCGTCACGCCTGGGAAGGTGAGAGTGGAGCCCTCCTACAGCCAGCTAGGTGACCACAGGTCAGAGCGGGGAGCCCACCAAACAGCAAGGAGATGAAAGCAGCTCCTAGAGGGGTGAGTGGGAGACGTGTCTGAGACGTTCCTTCGGAAATCTAATCCAGGGTATGTAGGAAGCTCAGAGCCTCCTGGAAGCAGTGACTAAATAACGCATCAAATGACTTAGTGGCCCCTATGATCTCTTCCCAGCACTCAGCAGTGACACTGTTAGCACTTCTGCCTGAAATTGAAGACAGGAACCCCAGGAGGAGATATTGTCACTCCAGAGTGAAGAAAGAACGTAGGCACAGGTCCTGGAAGAGGAAAGTCCAGGGAAGAAGACAGAAGAGTAGACAGGGCATGGTGGGTACATGTGGCTGGTGCCCTCCAGTACAGTGCTCAGGGCTGGGGTGCGAGATTGGGCACAGATCCACTCTTTGGGGGGCTTTGGGCTCTCTCTGAGCAAGCCCACAGGCAACGTTAGCCCGACTTCTCCAGCCTCCAGGTCAGAAGGCCAGCAGTCAGTGCTAAATGACAAAGTCCCGACGGAGAGGTGAGCAACTCCTCGGGTTATCAATCAACCCACTATTCATGCTTAACAGGTGCACACTAACACCAAGGTCCCAGTCAGCTTCTTACCCCTCCCAAAAAAAATAATGCCAAAAAACTGGTATTTGGAATCCTGAATCTGTGGCCCCTCCTTTCCCCCTTCCCATTCTTTACCACCTGGGCTGCTGAGTGCTGGTCGGATGAACAGAGCTCGGTGGGAGCACAGAGCACAGGGTAACTAACATCTGGGAAACTGTTGGCCAAAGTGTCAGAGTAGTGCAGTGACAGGTAAGCCAGATCTGAAGGGTTAGGTGGGAGTTGGCCAGGCAGCAAAGCAACAGAGGAACGGCCTGGGCAGGAGATGCAGTAGCTGCAAAGCCCCAAAGACAAGAGGGGGTTTCACAGAGTGGAATCCAACTTTAAAGCCTTCACATGCTACTCCAGGCCCGCTCAGGAAAGGGATCTAGACCCAGGGACTCTTGCCTTTTTTAGGTGTCTTCTAGCACATGGCACAGTGGGAATGTGTTTGGCCTCTTCTATAACTTCATTTGCAAACATCTTATTTCCCATGCCTTTTTTCTCAACAGGGCACAGAAATAACTCACCAAGTTGATAGGCCCAAAGTCCCCTAACATCCATGCCCACGTCCGACAGCTAGGCTTACACACAGCGTAAGTGACTTCGGCATTCCCACCCACGCCGCCGCAGCACTTGGAATGTTTACAATCCTGTGTCACCCTGGGTCTGAGATACTCTTCCAATTAAAACCCGGTTACACTTCTCTTTCCAAGTGCAAAAGCATCCAATTAAAGTTAATGAAAGCAATCAGTCTGCAAGTCTCGGGGTGTTCTGCCCCATTTGTGAATACAGGTAATAGTGCCACTGACCTTGTGGAGAAAGAGGCAGCACCACCGCTCCCTGCAAGTTAGCCAGGCCTGCGCCATCCAGGGAAGTCTGTACTTTAGGAGGTCACGCTGCGTGAATTCCCCCACAAAGCCCGGGATGCCATTACGCTAACTGTGGGAATCTGCCCTTTCAGGGGCTTCAGACCCGTTGGGCCGCCATACGGCTGGAACTTAGCAGCGCCTCCCGTTAAAGCCTGGGACCCAGGAGCACCCCACACTTATTTTCAAGAAGCTGTTTACTGCATCACCCTTGATTATCTCTCTGGCTTCCTGAGGCAGCTCTTGATCCCAGAATACAACCATTAAGGCACGAAAGGATCCTGCGGTAGCGTCGGTCCAACCCTGCTGCCTGAGTTTACTGTGCCATTCTCCGGTCCTTGGTGCTAACAAGATGGACCTGCTGGGTATCGGCTCAGAGGGTCAGCCTAGGAATCCCTCATCAACGGGACCCACACTTGCATGCCAGGGAAGCTAAGAGGACACAGCCGTCGGGCACCGTGCACACGCGTCATGAGGGTTGCTTGTCTCCGTTCATTCCCACCAGGGTGTGCCCTCCCCGTGCCGCTCCTTCGGCCCAACTTCAGTTGAAAAATCACGCTCCCACCTAAGCCGCATTTGTTCCTCGGGGTTCTGTATTTATTTCGAAGGCCGACTCACTTGACAAGTCAGTTCTTGGCAGAATCGTGCAGTTTTGACCTCAAAGTGATTGTCCCATGGTTTCTGTTTCCTTGGATCACTGTCCTTCGATGTAAGAATCTGACCCTGACCTCATCTGACACGAGTGTGTGAGTCGCCCCTGTTCCCCAGGAGCCTCAGCTCTGGCTGGGGAAACAAGGCTGACACTCACGAGCAGTTGGGAAACCGAACAAGGCAGTAAATAATTAAGTGCTACTCAATTACATAATTGATTAATTATAACTAATTGCGACTTAAATGAACTGCTCCAGTCCACATTGATCTTCCTCGGCGCTGACCTCCTGGAGGGGCCAATGGTCTGCACCACTCACTTTGGCACTTACACATTGTCCAGAATATGCCTCCTGTCCTGTCACGGACAAGTCTCCCCTCTTACAACAGAGTATCCCCAAGGGCAGGCCCAGGTCTTCTGTAGCCAGGGACAGGCCCTAGTTTCGTCCTCCTCTATCTCCCACAGCTCAGCTTGAGCAACTGGAGGGGCCTTGACTCATCACCGAGTCCCCACTTCCTGAAAGAGGCCACTGTATCAGTCAGCTCAGGCTGCCGTAACAAAACACCACAGGCTGGGTGGCTTAAACAGTCTGGAGGCCCAAGGTCAGGTGTCAGTAGGTTTGATTTCACTCAAAGGCCTCTCTCCTTGCTTTGCAGAGGGCAGACTTCTTGCTGTGTGTTCACACGGTTTCCCTCTGCACGTGCCTCCTTTTCTAACAAGGACACTGGACAGATAGAAAAAGGGCCCACCCGTATGACCTCATTATACCTAAATTACCTCTTTAAAGGCCCTACCTTCAAAAAACAGTCACGTGCTGAGTTCCTGGGGGCTAGGACTTCAACATACAAATTTTGTGGAAGATGCAATTCAGCCCACAACAACTACGAATAGTCTAAGTGCTTAATAAGTGTTGTGGGCTTGGTGAAGTGAAGAAATGACAGACAGACGGATGGATAGAAAAGTAGGATGACTGCTAAACAGGTAGGGACAGAACAGAAGGTAGGATAAATGGGCTGGAAGAGTCTTACCCAGTCCTGGCCCTTTCTACTCTGCCGCATCCTTTTCTTTCGCCCAGGAAGGGGCCTCCTTTTAAGGATGATTTCCTTGGTTCCCATCACAGCCCATGCAGAGGGACGCGACATCGGCAACCATGTAGAGAGCAACGATAAGGGATGTGACGCGGAACTGGGTGTGTACAGGAGGGGCGCAGTCCTCGCACAGGCCTCGGGGGAGCAGTCTGGCTCTCTGGGGGCAGAGAGCGGAAGACATCGCCCAGGCCACGGCTTCCCACGGGATGCTGGGAAATTCTAACTCAACACTGAAATGAAAACTTTGTCAATAACCAACCCCAAGCAGGGCAGCCGAGTCCGGGAATCGGGCCTTTTTCTTTCCCTGTTCATTACACTGTTACTGCCGTTGAACAGGAGCCGCTGGCCCGGTGGCCGGAGAGGCCCCGTAATTACGGTGGGGCTGAGAGAGTGCCCAGGGTCAGCAAAACAAAGGGGAGGAAATTGCCTGCGCAGATTGGCTCAAATACCAGGTTCAATGAAGAAGAAAACGCAATTTGTTCATTTGGAAAATGACTCCGCTGACGTGAATGCCCTATACGAGGTTGGAATTCAGGGGGAAACGGCAACAGCCCCCGGGGGCAGCCCCTCCCAGGGAAAAGAGACAGTTTGCTGCTTTTAGACCCAAAAACAATTTTGTGGGTCAAGAGAGGGGACAGCAGAAGAGACCCTCCGTCGCACTGATGAGTTTAGGTACTTATGACCCACAGGTCAGCAAGGCTCTGAGGGGCTCCCGGCTGTTTTTCTAAAAGCAGGTCTCTGTTCTGAGCTCCCAGAGCAGGCAGTGCTATACAGGTACTTGCAGGACACAGGGACCTTGGTTGACATGGGGCTGAGGGTTGTCACCAGTGGGGCTCCTTTTCATCAGCGAAGTGAGATGTGAGCTCACAGATATGTCTGCATCCTTCGACCACCCCGGGACCTTATGGTAAGTGCCTTTCTCATCTGCAGACTGGGACACGGGACACCTGCAGTGACCTAGTACAAAGGAGACAGAGAGAGGCCTGAGAGCCATGAACATTATCATGCAAGGTGGCTTCTGGGTTGCTTGTCTACCTAACGTCCCCAGGATGGCCCAGGTTTATAGGTATGGTCCACAGCATAATCTTTAACATCCGAGTGTCCCTATTTGAATACTAAATTAAACAGATAGCCTCTGGAATATGAGAGGATCCCATCTCAACCCCTCTGTGCCTTTCAGCCACAGCATTTCTGATGAGTCTGAGCTCCAGCTTGTAAATGCACTTCTGAGCGGGGGGCCTCTGCCCAGCGCAGTGGGTCCTCCCTTTAGGAATTATGAGTATAGGGGAAACTATAAGGAGATCGTGTGGGCGTGAGACATCACTCAGCTAGATCGCTGTCCAACCAATGGTCCATGCTTAGTACGTTTTGCCGCTGAGAGCCCTCAGGATTCCCCAGCGGGGCCCTTCCCCACGGTGAGCCCCTGCCCTCCTCTCCCCTCATGCTCCCAAGTACCTTTGCCATTAACCCCCATCCTCAAATAAAATCCAGACATGTCTCTACCATTACATCCTGCCTGGGCTGAGACCTCAGAAACCCACCCTTAGATACAGAAATAATAACCAAAGTATAATGAGGGGTCTTGTCATCACCGCGCAATGAGCCAGAAAGAAGAGATGGTTTTGTGCATGAAGGAATCTAAGTTGGAACTTGAGGAACAGGAAGGCTTAAGATACGTGAGAGAGACATAGCAGGAAGAAGGCACTGACGTGACGGAGCAGGAAAGGATGAGGAACTGCCTGGAGACTGGGCAGGAGGGGGCGCCAGGACAGGGGTCGGAGGCCAGGCCCTGGCCACACCCCTGAGGAGCCCAGGCCACTTCACAGCTGCCAGCCAGCTCCCACAGGTCCTGCTGTCTTAGCTATTCCATTTAACGATGCTGTCTGGCATGTAATTGACTCTTAAACATAATGCTGTTATTGTGGACAAAGTTTAGTTGTTGCTAATTAAGTCATTGAAAATGGAAATAAAGAGCAAACATTAGACTGCTCGCAATCATTCGGTGAAGCAGAATGACTTTGTCATCTATTTAAAAAACACCACGCACAAAATAAAACATGGGACCCTGCCCCCCTCCGTCTCCTCCCAGGAGTTTCCTGCAGGGCTGGTCAATTAATGGCAGAATGGGCTCTGCAGAGCCCAGGGAGGCCCAGCCGATCTGCTCCCAGCATCCTTTGCTCATTTACAGGACCTCACAGTTTCCACTACCTTCTATTTGCACAGGAATCACTTGTGTGTTTTGGCCTTTAAAATTCCAATTTTTATTCTAACTCCAGTTGTGTTTGTGAGAGGCGCTCAGCAGCGCCAAGGATGAAGTTAGCTAAAGACGGCGATACATTAGCTCACCTGGAGAAACCACTAAAAAGTGGGTGATACCTACCACTTTCAAAATAGAAAGAAAACATACAGGATTTTTTTAATCCCAGCAGCTATTTAAAGGATAAACAGTAAATACAAGTGGAATTACACCAACTAACCATATTACCAGCAGTCAATTGCTGTAGAATAAACATTCTTATTTCCAGGGCATTCTAATATATTCAAAGACATGGAAAATGGCACCAGAAGAATTTATCACTGACATTTGCTAAATTAGATATTCCCGAGGTTTGCCTATGTGGATGACAACATTTTTAGCACTTCAAGGTCCTTGCAAGAAAAAGTCTCTATAAAAATTCAGGACAGTATTCTTATCATCAACACTTTAAAAATGACTATGATCGTTACAGCAGTTTTAAAATCAAAGAGACCCAAAAGAAAGGGGAAAATTATATGTGTACTCTACATTTCAATTTTTATACATGAGATTCAAAACATAATACTGCGATGTTTATTTCAGATAAATTAGTTTTTACCAAAGACTTTTTTTTTCAAGCCAAAATCAATGTGAAGCTTAGTGAAGACCCACCAGCCAGATAATACCCATCAACAACTCGCCAATTAACCAAGACATCGTGTTTGACAGTTCAGTCCTCAGCCTGTTCAACCGCGCGGGTTGTTTTGGCTGCTGTCCTAATTAATGACTAATCTATAAAACGGGGATAAGTACACATGCCTCCTACCTGCCACACACAGAATTATAAGGATTGAATCAGATCAAACATGGTACCTGGCATGGTAGGTGCTTGATAAGTGTTTAAATGTTATGTTTCTCTTTATTTTTCCCTGACCTTCTGTATACACTTAGGCTCTTTACTCTTGTGTTCCTAAGCCTATTTAAAAATAAATAAGAAGAAAATAAAAGTATCCTTAGGTATGATAAAATCTCCTAATGTGCACCTTTTCCAAAAGCTACTCAAAGGAACCAGAGCTCTGGGGTGTCGGTTTGAGGGTCTTGGGCTGAGGCACCCAATCCACAATGGCTGCAGGCCGTGACTCACTGTCACTGCGGTCCATCTCTGTCCCGCAGGACAATCAGATTAAAGACTAGAAACGGGCTGAGTGGCCAATGTTTTGAAACTGTTTTGCTAGAAATGGATTTGTACTCCTGCATCATTTTTGTGTCTTTTCCTACTTTAGATTCTCCATATTCTACTTGAGGAAAATTCGCAAAGTCATGATGGGTGACGGCAGTCCCCTCTCCAGCAGCAGATGCAGGCTTCCTGGTCATCTGGTCCCCAGTCTTTCTTTCCCATTCCTCCTCCAGAGACCCATCAGCTGAAATTATCCCTCTACTAAGTCTGTTTACAAAACACTACGCAATATGCTTTTTTGGAAATCACCAAAAACCTCTAGAATTCACAAACAAGGAATTCCTTAGGGCAAGGACAAGAGTTTGTATATATTCAAAACCCTCCATAAGCACCACCACAGTTAGTTCTCAACTAATAATCTTTGAATGAAACTTAATCTTTTTTTTTTTAATTAATTTAGTGCTCCCAGGAGATGATAACAGAGCTGCAATTTGGGGTCTAGACATTATGTTGATGTTGAGCTTACTCTCTGGAAAATGACCCTCGCTCAGGACCTTTCAGGCCCAGACACCCTGGGCCCTTCCATTGTGCCATAAACAGACATGAGCCTGGGGCAGGGAATATGTAGTTTCAGCCCGTGACCCCACCCTCCGGTGCCCAAGAATGGCATTAAGAGGGGTACACTGAACTTTGCAAACCCGCTATACAGCATAAATAAAAATTTTGACCTTGTTCTTAAGTGTTTTTCCCCAATTGTATTATATTTATACATAGCATGTATATTTGTGCATACATATACCACCTGACACTTTATGGGCACATGAACACAGCTTACATAGAATTTTCCTTTGCATAACAGGCACGGGCATGACCTTAGAATGACACGGAGTAAAGTACATCACGGCAGCCACATCCCCCAAAGCCCCAGTCTGCTACGGTAGCAGGACACGGGGGAGTTTGAATCGTCAGTTAATGTTCTGATCTGATCTGATCTGCAGGTAATTCCTAACCACACTTTAAGTTTAACCAGCCCCACAAGTCCTTCGGTGCTTTCGGCAGAGGGCCCACAATGCACAAACACGAAGTACTTCATCCTGGGTTTTCTCCTCTAAGGTACCTCTTTACGTGAGGAGAAGGGTATGCTCAGAGCCATGAAAAGTACTAGAATTAGTTTCCTGTGATCACTGTACAAGTTGAGGCCACACATCCTCGCTGCAGAGACCTGGGCCCTGGCTTTGTTTGCCAGGCCGGCTGCTGTCTCTGACGTCTCTGACGTCTCTGTCTCTCTGCTGCAGTATCGTTCTGCCCGCCAGCCGGGCAGGGACTCTGAAATTCTCGGTGTGCTGTGAGCGCCCACCTCAGAGTGCACCTTTCACTTTCTTCCCAAACCAGACCTTCCAATGAAATGAAGCTACACATCTCGGACCCTCCCCCGCAGAATGCTTCCCCTTGGTTTTCAAGCTGAAGCTGTGGCTCTTAGACAAAAGCCACTGTGACCCACTGCGATGAAAAATCAGACCAGGAGCGTCAAGTACCTCAATGAAGTTTTCGTGAGTTGAACCGTTACACCCAGAAGCGGCTTTGGAGGTCGCTCAGCCAACCCCCTCTGTTTACAAATGAGGACACTAAGGTGTGAGCATTTGAAAGACTCCCCAAGAGTCCCACTTAGTGAGCACTTTCTGAGTCTCCCGCTCTCCCGACACTTCACCAGGAGGTCTCCTGCCCCACTCCAATGCCAATCGCCCTTGTGATCAATATGCGCTCGAAGCTCTAATGTGCCAAAGTGGCTTTTCAACACGGAGTCTGTTTTCCGCTTTGCCCAACTAATTTCCCACACCTCTCGGTGAGCAGACATATGTTGGAATTCTTTGGTGTTAACTGTTTTATTATGTATGTTAGCTGCCTTCGTTAGATCCTTCAAAATAGGTGCTGCAAAAATAACCATGAGTAACACTCTGCACTTTACTGAACTCTTTCACGGACATTAGCTCACTTGATCAAGTAAATAAACAAAAGGTTTCTTTATTTGGAGGGAGAGAGAAATAGAAAAAGCAGAGAAAGCTGAAGGACAGAAGGGTCCACCAGGAAATTAAGAGAGAGAGAGAGAGAGAGAGAGAGAGAGAGAGAGAGAGATTCAAAAGCAAGGGCGGGCTCGATGAAAACATTTTTTCTTTCTGGATTCAGAGCATAAAAGCCTCCCATCTCTCACCCATGTGATCTCCCTTTGGAAAAGCTCACGCCTGAGGCTGTGTGAAAAAGCAGTCACCTGCCCTCTCCTCCAGGTACTGAGCTTGGCAGTTAGTTCCCAGGGCTGCAGTTTGCAAACCGCACCCCCAAGAACCCTGCCACGCTCTGGGGGGTCTGGGCCAGACAGGGGTCTGTGTTCAGGCGGAAAGTGGAAAGTCTGATCACAGAGCCTGGAATCCAAGGGCAGGTCTGCTCGGGCCGAGAGCCAAGTCCAGCCTGTTCCTACCCAAGTGGACTGGTCGCTCCCTCGGGGCTGGTTGGAGCCCATGGATCTGCATGTCAAGGTATTTTTGTTTGTTTTTCATGATGAAAACATACTTACAATGTCAGGGGAAATTATGACACATAAAATCCCACCACCTAATCCTATCAAGTTTGCATTTCTCCATAATCCCTGGTAAGTCTACACAAAACTGTGTATCTTTTTTAGACATGGTGTTATTATCTGTCTTGCATTTTTTCCAAGTTTCTACAGTTTTCCTATCATAACGGTCCTTATTTTTATAATCATAATTTAAGGGAGGTGGATTCAGGTCATCTTGAAATTTGTAAACAAAGAGAACTTCTGGGTAAAAAATCAAAACAAAACAAAACTAATAAGCCAGTGTGCCAGGGAAGAGCTGGGGCAGCCACAGAAGGAAGCCAGTATTCTGCCCGTCAGAGGGAGGCAGGGAGGCTGAGCGGCTGGAGATCAACCCCATGACCGGGTACAGCCCCACCCCCGCGGGGTGGGGTGTAAAATGACAGCGCTGAGGTCAGCAGGTGCGTCCAGCAAGGCCTAAGTGAGACAGGCCCAGTATCCGGGACACGGGGGTTTGGGCAGCAGGGAGGAGCCCTCTCCTGGGCTTTGGCAGCGTCATCGGACTCTAGAGTTTGCCACTGGGAATGCACAGTCTGGTCCCCATGTACACATCAGGTTCCCCTGGGTATGTTTAGTGTCTTTATCCCTGAAGGACGGACCTGGCCACCTCTGTACACGAACACACTGTCGGTTCCTGGGCACACAGGACAGAGTGGCGGTGACCACATCAAGTTGCATAACATCATAAGGCCCTGGCCAAGGGCAAGATGGCACCCATCAAGGGTTCGGCCTCTCTCTATGCAGCGTGTGACCCTCTGTGGGGCACCTTAGCCAGGGTATGGTTGCTGTTCCCTGGAGCTGGTTATCTCGCTTATTCATAGGTTTATGCTCTTCCAGACAAGACTGGCATAAATGATTTTGTGCCTTTGGCTTTGTATGTAAGGGATTTTGAGGATGGCTGAAGATCGTAATCCCACATCTCAGGGGTTTTTTACCCACAGGGCAGAAAAATCCCAGAATGGGGATTTATAGTGTCAGGGAAATCCAAGAGCAAGAGCAAAGAGTTTTTATTTTTAGTTTAAGGATACAAACTCTGACACATGAAGGCCAGTGAGCTCCAGGCAGAGCCTAAGGTATCACGGCATGGTGCCGCACCCAGCCGGCATGTCACCTGGCTGAACTACTGTGTCCTCTCCATCCTCCTGTCCTCAGACATGCCTGACCCAAGCCTCCAAGAGAGCTTGAGTTGCTCTAGACCCACACTATGGCAATGTCCCCACCATCTTCAAATCTCCATTCCCTATTAAATTTAAACTTGAATTATGTATTTTGCCTTCCCTCCGGATAACTTTGCTTTCTGCAATATGAAATTAGATTGAGGTGAGAGGAATAATTGCTGAGTTGTTTGAATTTTGATCATTACACTCAAAGGAGAAATGGTAACTCAACTAACTCTTCATTAAAAGTATATATTTCATCCAAGATAGAACATGTCAGAATAAAGGTTCTGCGCACATTTTAATCTGCATGTTCTTACAACACTGTAAGATTCAAATTTTCCCAAGTATATTTTACCTTTTAATAAGATCAAAACTAATATGGTTGACTGGCTCAAGAAATGACCCAGTTTCTTACAGCTCAGAGGACAGCAGCCAATGGCCGGCCTGTCAAAGGTGGCCTGCGTGGGGATCCGGAGGGACACCGGGCGCTCACGCTGCCTTGGTTTTCCTGGCTTGGCCTTCAGCACTACTGAAGACTCTGGCTGGGGCTCACCGCTCTGGCCGCCCCTTCCCCTGGCTGACTCACGGAGGCCGGAATCCGTGAGGAGCAGCTCCCTGGCCACAGCTCCCTCAGCTGGAGCCTGAACCATGCCTGCACTGGCCCATGGGAGGGTTTGGGCTGCACATGCCTCCGGCGTGACGTTTTGAGAATGACATACCTCATCGCCACAACCCCCCCTTCACACCTACACATGCAGAGCACACACACACACACGCACACACACACACTTTATTACTGTCTTCTCTATCTCAACGAATGGCCCCACTATCCTCCTAAGTTGCTCAAGCCAAAACCAGGATGATTCTACATTCCTCCCTCCTCCATTCCCAATAGCCACAAACTCTCAGCGCTATTTATGCTAACTTAACCCCCCGAAATACCTTATTCTCTAGCCCATGACCGTAGTTCTCTCATTTGAACTACTGTAGTATCAGGAGATAAAATAAATAAATGAAGGGAATTCCACAACACCTCCAAAATTCAGGCTGTTGAGCAGTTACCAGGTGCACTGTGCTAGGCTTACCAGGAAGGCTGCGGACCTCAAGTAGTTCACGGCCTACTTACAGGCATGGCGCCTAACCACGAAGAGATGAGAGAAGGACGCCGTGTAATGATAAAGTGATGACCAAATATAATAATAACCCCAAAGAGGTTACCTGGAGGGGAAAAGATTGATGGGGCAGGAGTTACCGGGAAGGCTTCCTGGAGGGAGTAGGAATTTGAGCTAAACCACCAAGCATGAGCAGAACTTGACTCTGTGAAGTAGAAGGAATCACGGAATGAAGCCTTGAGAGCCAAAAGAACCAAGAGCTACAGAGGCAAAGGAAAGCTGGCTCCAGGGTGGGGTTGGTAAGAAACGGTAAAAAGCAGAACAAGTCAAATTACGGAGGTAGGTGCTTCCGAGTATGGGTCTCGGCCGTTCCAAAGAGCAGGGAGGAGAAAGCAGCGAGGCTTTTTGGAGTTTATTGAGAGAGTGTGGGCTCTCCTCCTGGCTGAGCTCAAAAAAAAAGAAAGAAAGAAAAGAAAGTGGGTGAGAAGCCAATAAAACCAGGCCTGAAATCAAAACTATTGTCTCTGGCTAAAGCCACCTCCTTGGCTGAGGCCCCAGCATCTTGTTTTGTCTGCTGCCAGCCTGTCCCAACTACCAGGGTAAGTGTCAGGGGCATGTAGCATTTTACTGACCAGTGGCCAGTTTCTCCAGGGATCCAGAAAGCAAGCCACTTAGAGCACTAAAGCTTATAAATTACAGGGTCATGTGTGGGGCGGAGAGTGGGGAGTTCAGGGAGGGACTTCAAATAGAAAAGCTCTTTATTCATTCAGCAGAGGAACGGGTGCCTCGCCGCACACCAGGAAGCACAGGCCGGAGCTGTACATCCCTCCAGGCTTGGAAACCCACTGAACAGGCCCAGGGCATGCACGTTAGTGCCCAAGCAATAGCAGAGGGAAAGCATGAATTCACTTCCAGAGAGAGTGAGCCAACAAGGAAGGGCAAGCTTACTTTTTAGAGCAGGGACGCACGTGGTGCCTTCCCGTCCCCAGGGCAGGTAACCCATAGGGAGGCATCCATGGCCTCCAGGCCTGTGTGCACATCCAAGGCAGTGAGAAAGCAGCCAAAAGAAGCTGAGGCCAGAGGCTAAAATCAGATACCACGAAGGGCGGGACGGAAGAGCTCGGGTTTGGGATTGGGGCCCCGTGACTATACGCCAAGCCTTTGACAAAACAGAAAGACCCACGGCTGGCCTGCGGCACACCTGAAGTTCAGTCTCTGTTCTGCTCCTTGTGGCATCCAAGGACGTGGCTTACCCAGTCTAAGCCTCAGTGTAGTTCCCTGTAAAACAGAGATGACGAGACCTCCTCTTCAACCACCACCACTGCGGAGTTTGCTAAAGTCAAGGAACATGTCTAAAGGAGCCACAGACAAGGACACTGCGGAAAAGGATTGAATGTGAGAGGTTGGGGAGGGGGACGCAGGTAGGACAGGGGCAAGTAATGGGGGAAAATGGGGACAACTATAATTGAACAACAATACAAAAAAAAATTTTTTTTTAAGAGCTGAATAAGCCAACAGCCAGGGAAGCAGTTTCTTACTGCGTGGCCCTAGGCTCCGAGGAGGATTTGCTATTATCGTCATGTGCTCAGTCAACATGGTCCCACGCCAGAGAAGGGGGAATGTGATCAGGTAGAGTCTGGCCCTGCCCTCAAGGGCTCGTAATCAGACTTGGAAGAGAGAACAGTCGTCGCAAGGTGATCATCAGATGACATAAAAGGTCCTAACCAGCTGCTATGTGTTGCAGAATAATGGTGGTGGCATAACAGGAAAGGCACCCAGAAGAGTCTGAACATGAGCTGGACTACAAAGGACGGAGTAAAACATGAGCAGATGGAAAAGATGAGGATGGGAAAGAAAATAAAACCTACAAAAATCAGAAATGTAGGCCAAAGGGCCGAGCTTTTAGGACGCATGCAAGGTTGATGTGCGTGGAAACACCCAGGGCTGCGATCCTTCTTATTTATTTATTTTTCTTTACGAGTAACATCACGATATCTGGAAACTCTAAAGGACAAAAGAAAGCCATGATGGCCCACGATTTTATCTCTCGGAAGATATGGTGTTATTATATATCCTTAAAGACTTTTTCAAATATTCTTCTACAAGATCATGTTTAAATGTTTGCATCGATTTTACTATATAAATGTAAATAGCTAACTCAGTCCCCTATTATTGGGATTTTCAGATATTTCTAAATTATATAAACAATATTTCAAAATTTATGCCTGAAAATGTGGATTCTGGGGTTAGAGTGTCTAGGTTCAAATTCTCTCTCCATCATTAACTATCTGGGTTGCCTTAGGTGAATTTACCTCAATAAACTTAAAAACATAGATAAAGCCCTGGCTGGTGTAGCTCGGTGGGTTGAGCATCACCCTGCGAACCAAAAGGTCGCTGGTTCAATTCCCCAGTCGGGACATGTGCCTGGGTTGTGGGTCAGGTCCCCAGTAGGGGGCGCGTGAGAGGCAACCACACATTGATGTTTCTCTCCCTCTCTTTCTCTCTTTCTTCCTCTCTGTCTAAAAATAAAATAAAATAAATCTTTAAAAATACCTATAGATAAAAACAGTACCTAACACAGAGAATAGGGAAAAAAATGTGATAATATTGCCATAATGAAATACTACTGCTCAGTTACAAAAAGGAATGGATTATAGGTGCATGCAATAACATGGATAAATCTCAAAATAGTTAAGCTTATTGAAAGCAGTCAGGCCAAAAAAAAAAGACAGTACATACGGTTTGGTTCCATGTGCATAAAATTCTAGAAAATGCATTCTATAAAAACTGATAGCTGATCAATGGATGTCTGTGATAGGGGCGAGACGTGGAGGAGTGGGGGAGATGAACTATAAAGGGCAGGAGAAAGCTTTAGGGGTTGTTGTATTTGTTCAATATTTTGACTACTGTGATGGCTTTCATGAGTGTATACATATATTAAATGTTCTCAAATTGTACACTTTAAATAGTTTACACCTTGTGTATTCCATGCACAGTGTACTGAGTGCAGTTTTTCTGTGTCAATTATAACTCAATATAAAGTTGTAAAAATATATTTTTAAAAAATTATGCTAAATTAAACCACAAAGAGCATGCCTTTTGTCTTCTCCCTAGATAACACTGGGTATTTCTTTATTTTAAGCATTATTGCCAAAATAAAGTTATTTCATTGTCTTTCTAAATTATGTTTCTGTGATTACAAGTGAAGTATAAAATATCCCCTTATTTTGGTATATTTGCATTTCTTTTTTATGAATTACATGTTTGTATGCTTTGCTCATTTTGTTGCTATGTTTAGCCATTTTCTTTTTTATTTCTTATTGTGATTATGCAAGTATGTTTTTTCCAGACTTTCCCCATGCAAATACATGTACTTTTTTAAGCAACAATAGGGTCATACTTTATACCCTATTTTGTAACCCATTTTTTACACTAACATAACATGAATATCCCTCCACGTCAATAATGTGCTGCTACATCATGGTTTTAATGGCTGGAGCAGTAATTCTTAATGTTGCTCCTTAAATTATAGTTCAGTTTCAGAAAATGGAATCAGGCACTCCCTCATTTCCAAGGGAGTTGAGAGTAACTTCACAAATCACTTCTTATTGGCTACAGCATCATAGAGACTACAGCAGATTCTTCAATGAAAGACAACCAAGAGCGCTCCCAACCCTGAAAGGAAACTTCATAAAACTGACTTTTGCTCACTTCTTTTATAGTTCCCCTAAAACAGTACTGATGACATTTCCAGCTAGCCACACTTCACTTGACAAAGTATAAAAAGATCAATTTGTTCCCATTAGTCTCCACTTCATTAATACCCAAGATGAAGTCCATTCCAGTAAACAGTGAGCAATCTTTGGCTCAAGCAGAGATGTCTCTTTGTCAAGGTCCAAAGCAGAGTATATCAGCAGCCTTTCCTTAAAGTTCAAAAGGAAATACTTGTATTAAAATTAAAAAGCTGTTCCCCTTAAAGGTCAGACAAAAAAATTGGTAATGTCCTGTGAGAAATACAATTATTATTCAATGCGACGCATTGCTATGACATTGGGGTTGATAATTTAAAAATGGCACATCTTAGGAGTGAAAGTTATGGTTTACCTAGCAATAGTCACCTATCTGCTTTGCAAGCTACCTTTGGCTGACACTCGGTATCCAGGATCCATCATTCAAGGGCCTGAAAGACTTTGGGATCAGTAGAATCTTACTTTAAAATCATCATTCTGTTCCCTTTTGGATGCTGTTGCAAACAAGTCAACCATATAAATGAGGAAATATTCAGTCTGAAGGTCAGATCGACTGATTGACTACACTGGCTGAGATGTTTATGTTTTGAAACCACTGTTCAGAAACAAAGCATTATTTTTGAAAGGAAAAAACCAGAAATTGGGTTGCAATAACCTGTCTGTGGCAGCCCAGGCATTTCAACAGGTCCCCCCCACCATCGCCCCCTAGTGATTAGAAAGCTATTGAGCATTTAGCAGACACCAGGCCCGCTCTGTGCCTTGAGTAATTCTGGGCACTGGTAAGAATGGGAGATTGAGCGTTCACGTCCACCTGTCATCAGTGGAGTGGATGAAGCAATAAGGATGGAAACAGCTGACTTCCTAATGAGGCTGCTGGAGTTAGGTGTGATCAGAAAGGAAGAAGTTCACTGTGAGCGTGAGAAACCCGTGACTGGGACCAGGATATGGGAGAAGGTTCTTTGCAAGAGATGGCATTTGCAGCTGATGAGAGAAGGAAACAACCATGCAAGCTCACCTATCTTACTACCTTTGGGTGCAGAAAACCAATGTTGGACATAAGTATTGTGTGGGATATTTTTAAATCTCAATGATGCTTAAAATAAATTGAAAGAGAAAAAATGCATTTCAAGTAGCTAGGTTGATAAGCACCTTTTCCATAAAGGTGATAAAAGCAATTACACCTTAACGGATAAGCTCTCAGTTTGTCTGTGGATGTCCCCCCCGCCCGCCCCCACAACTTAACACTTCATCAAGCCCCAAACAAATATTAGATATTTCTAACAAACTAGAAACATACAGCTCATTTGACAGTGAGAGGAATCTTCCATAAGGCAAGAGCTGCCTAAGACGAAAAAACTCTGATGAGGGAGGAGCTGGTGCCTTTCAGAGGAGATGCCAAGGTGAGTGGACAGGTAGGAAGCAGCAGCACTGCTGCAGGGCCCCCCACCTTGAATGACAAGGACAGGCACTTCACAGGAACCAAGGCCATAGGGGCTGAGATGAGAGATGCGAGGCTAGCAGTCTGCGAGGATCATGGGCAGGCCTATAGGTCTGACCACCCACCAGGTGGGTGCAGTCGGTGGGTCCATGGAAGCTCCTTGACTCCCCCTACCTTGGGCTGAGGACTGAAAACACAGGGAAGGTTTTGGGCTTCGGGAGTTAGAAGCCCAGCTTGGGAAAGGAGGCTTGAGGTCAATTTCAGATCCTTTTCTGAGACCTGAGTTTGGCATGAAGACAGAACATATAGGAAAAGGGAGCTGAAATAAAGGACTAGGGGACCAAGGAAAACGTGGCCAACCCCCCAGTGAGGCTGCTGCTGCTGGGAAAGCTGGTCTGAGAGCTGGGCTGGTTCCCTGGAGCAGGAGTTAGTGGTCATTCCGCAGACAGGGTGATGCCTGGCCAGATCCTAGCCTTCTGGGTGGTCTGCAAGGCCTCCTTTCTGAGGCCCTGGAGCTCACCGCATGGGAGAACAGCGGAGCATGGGCGCCTGTGCACTTAGGATAAATACATTAAAATAATGGCAAGATAATAAATCTCTTCCGGTGATGACAACAGAACAAAGGATAACTGGTATCCCTGAACCAGAGACACAAGTAGTACAAAATAAATGAAAGCTATAATAAGAAAAAAACTTTCCTTAAAGGAAGGAAGAACTGACTCCACATAATTGAAAGAACATCCCAAGGAGGAAATCCGAGACAGAATGAGCACTACCAAGACCAATCTTGGCAAATTGCTAAATATTAAAAAAAAAAAAAAAAAAAAAATCAGAGAATTTCTTGGGCATTTGAAAAGAAGAAACAAAAAAAAAAATGTTACTTAAAAGGCTAATAAATAAGGCTAGCCTCATGTTTCTTTATAGCAAATTAAAATACAGGGAAAAGGAAGGGTACAGTATATGTGAGTTTCTGAAGGAAAAAAATGTGATCCAGAAATTGTAGGCCCAACAAGGCGCTGTTCGTGTGTAAAGGTGTCAGACTTGCATGCACAGGTTTGCAGGAACTCAGGAAGTTTGGCACCCGTTAGTCCCTTGGTTAAAAATTTTAAAAATAAAAATAAAAATAACACACCTCGGATGACAAAACCTAGCCCGTCGAAAATGAGTGAAAAAGGTTTGGTTAAAGGACCTATACTGAGCACTGGGCCCATATGTTTATATGGAAGCCCAACAATTATACTTATACAGATATATATATAGATATAGATATATTCTTAAAAATTGGAGAATTGCTATAAAGGAAATAAATAGTATAGGTATATGGTAAATGGTGGTCATTTCTAAAGGTAAAGGTAGTCAAAGAAGGTGAGAGAAGCAATTTCATATTTTCTCCCACACTTTGTTTTTAATTGAGGTGTCACATGTGATAAAATTTATAAATTTTAAGTATACCGTTTGACTAATTGTGATAAATGTACAAACCCCTATAATCACTACTCCAATCAAAAAATACATAACATTGCCATTAACCCCAGAAAGTTCGCTTATACCTCTCCACTGGTCAACTCTGCAGACCCTAGAGGCAACCGTTGTTTGATTTCCATCACATATTGGAGAACTTTATGGTAATGGAGTCCTTTGTGTTAGGTTTTTAAGATTCATTCATGTTGCGGCACATATCAGTAGTTTATTTTTTTATCGTTGAGTAATATTCCATGGATACACCATGATGTGTTTGTACATTCTCCAGCTGATAGATATGTGAGTTGTTTCCAGCTTTTGCCTGTTATAAATAAAGCTACTATACACGTTCTTGTATGTTTACCTCTAAATAAATAGTTTAACAGTCCGAAGCAGCCATGTCGTTCTACCACAGGGCACCAGATGTTCGCCGCCCCTCAACGTTGTTAGGTGTTTCCATTTTAACCATCGAAGTGGACATAAGGTGGGTCTCTTTGTAGTTTTAATGCATATTTATCCAACCACGGATGATGCTGAGCTTCTTTTTTTTTTCCATGTGTTTATTAACATTTTATATATTATTCCTTTGGAAAGGGTCTGTTCAAAACTGTTTTGCAAATATATTCACCCAGCTTGTCACTTGCCTTTGAACTTTCTGAAGAGTGTCCTTTGAAGAAGAGATGTTTTTCACATTAATGAAGTCCAATTTATCCGTTTTTTTCCCTCTCTCATAGGTAGTGCTTTTTAATGTCCTTTAAACAGATTTTGCTTTCTCGGGTCAAGAAGATATTCTCTGTTTTCTTTTAGAAGCCTTATAGTTTCACCTGTGTGTTTAGGTATGTACACATCTTGAATAATTTTTTGTATACAGTGTGAATTAGGGTTTAAGGCTAATGGAGTTTTTAAAAATATGGATATCTAGTTGCCCCAAAATTGTTTATTAAAAATATTTTCCCTACCCATTACATCACACTATCATCATTGTTGAAAAGAAGTTGGTTGTATTTGTGTGGATTTATTTTGAGATTTTCTGATCTGTAATCACTGATCCCTCTGTCTATCCTAAAAAAAGAAAGGAAGGAAGGAAAGAAGGAAGGAAGGAAGGAAGGAAGGAAGGAAGGAAGGAAGGAAGGAAGGAAGGAAGGAAGGAAGAATGTTCGCCATGGTCAGGTGGCTCAGTTGGTTGGAGCATCTTTCTGTACACAAAAAGGTTGCAGGTTCCACTCCCAGTCAGGGCACATACCTAGACCGCAGGTCTGACCCCGGGTCAGGGCTCATACAGGAGGCAACCGATTGATGCTTGTCTCTCACATCCATGTTTCTCTCCCTCTCTCTAAAATCAATAAACATATCCTTAAGTGATGATTAAAAAATATATAGTCAACAGTGCTGTGGGAAATACTCGAGCCAAACTCATCACCTGGAGCAGTCCCATGTCTGCTAGAATGGCTCTGCCTTAGCACCTAGGTCTGCCATGCTTAGTCATTGGCTAGGAACAGCCTGCAGGAAGTATGGCCTCAGTGTGGTGGATCCCATACAGATCCTGGAGAGAATGTCCAGAAGCTATCCAAAGCATGTGAATTCTATCTGCTGTTAACACAGGAAGTGAGTGGGAACAAAGCAGACGCCCTTCTTGCTGGTTGCTTTGCAGCTGCTATAATCAGCAGGAAGCAGATCTCCCTTCTCTCACTGTGTCACCAGTCCCCGTGGACCCACACGCCATTGAAAGGCCTTCTTTACACTGGCCATGCTTGCCCTCTGGGGTAATGACATCTGTCAAAACAATATTTGACATACATAGTTTGCCTTGTTCTGAACTGCATGAACTACAGAAAAATTTTCCTGCTCCACTAAAACAGGTCAGTATTGACACAAAGGCCAGTAGACGTACTTCTCAGCACTTGATCAGTGTTAGGTGTCTGCAAGTAGTGTGTGCTGTGATAGGCATCAGAGCCGTGAATTTCTTGATGTGGCCCATTAGTGAGAGCCACGGAAGCACGAGAGGCTATAGCCACGGCGGTGGTGGGCGTGCCTGAATTCTGTGCCTGCTTAGAAGGAAACCTAGGTTGGGCGATGGGTCTTTGAAGGCAAACCAGGTTCTCAATGGACCTTTTAGTCTGCACAGAGGATCAGTGAACCCAGGGTGCCAGAGGGTAAACCAGCCAGACATGGGCAACTTTGCACAGCTGCTACAGAAGCCATTTCTCCTACACTACAGCAAACCTCCCAGAGGCCCGCAGACAAAATGCCTCATTGGGTAAACTGAGGCAGGAGAGTAAAAACCAAAATGAAACACCTTTCCCTCAATGCCCACTCCCTTTCATGTGTGAGTTATTGAGCCGCATTGCTACCTCTTTCTGCAGAGCTATCACTGTCTAGACATGGCCCGCAATAATCACTGAAGACCTAATAGCTCTTTGTTTCTGGTAATGAACTCTTCCCCTCGGTCATTCAAAGGCCTCAGAAACAGTGTTCAACCGTTGAAGGCTCCGTGGTCCCCCAGCTGTGCCTCTGCTCCCTGCAGCTGCGCGCTCCAAAGGTGAAGCGTGAGGCGGGGGCACCTGCCCATAGGGATCAGCCCAGGTTTCTGTCCAGCTCCCAGCAGAGGCCAGAGGGCAAATACTGGTTTTAAAACTTCCAGAAATATTTAACATGGCAGGCCCTTTACAAAGCACTCTGACCTGAAGGGCTGACAGCATGCCATTTTTAAGACTCTTTCCCCATTTACTTAATTCCTTCATTTATTTAGGACATACTTATTGAGGTCCTGATCTGTGCAAACCCTCTACTAGGTCCCTATAATATAAGGACAAGCAAGGAGCTACTGGAAAGGCCCAAGATAGCATTTTGGTCCTGGAGTCAGGTCACAGAAGTTGAAGGGAAGGGATACGGGAGGATCAGGAAGGTGTGTAAGAAAACTAAGATGCAGCCATCTCTGAGCACCTGCCACATGCCACACATATACTTTTCACTAGCAGTCTAGTCCAGACTCCAGTGGTTTCCCTCACCTGGACTATTTCTACACCTGGCATCACATACCCAACCCTACTCTGGAATAAGGAGTGAAATGTAAGACTGGTCAGAGGTGAAGATGAAGAAATAGTAGTGACGAGATGCCATAAATAAGGAGATTAGTCTTTGTGCTGAAGACCATGGGAAGCCAGAGACTTAATCAAACGTCACTATGGAAAGGTCACTTTGTCAAATGTGCAGAAGTTGGACTAGAGCCGGGAAAGATCAGGAGGCAGAGAGCCCAATTAGGAAATGGGTACAATAATCCAAGTTAAACATCCTGGTAGCCTCCATTAGGAAAATGACAGTGGACTGAAAAGATATTAAGAGGGTGACACTGTAGGATCTGGTGGACAACTGAATGTAACAGGTAAGAGAGAGGAGGGGATCACGATGCCTATATTCCTGGGCACTGTGTGGGTAATGGTGTCATCCCCTGAGCTCAGCACCACAGGGGCAGAAGCACATGGGAGGGGAGGAGAAGAAGAGCTCAGTTTTTGCCATGTTCTGCTGTAAGTGTACACCAGACATCCAGGCATGATGGGATGCAGGGATCTGGCATCAGGCAAGGATTCTGGGCTTGAGTGCAGGGTTGAGTGTTTTCTGCATATCCTTGGTAATGAAACCATGATGGGGGTGGGGTGGGGGGGGGTGGGCCCTCCCAACAATTTAAACCCCCAGCAGGTGTTACAGCAGCCTCTGTGGATAGGAAGCATCCTCACTTGTGCTTTCAAGTAGGGACCGGGATTGTGTTGTTGAAGGGAGAACTGAGATTGGACTGCATGCAAGGCCTCAAACATCCATTCCACTGAGCTTCTGAATCATCAGACTTTTCTACCTTCTAACATTTATTTTACTTTTCACATCGTAAGAAATTTGTATTTCACTTTAGGGTCAGGCACTCTAATGCTAAGGCATCAAAATTACATTTCGGAGAAGACTGTGTACTATCCTGTGCTATCTTCCAGGCTTCTGCTCCTCCCCAGACGCCCACTTCCTCCTGGCACTTTTCTCCTCTGTTTTGTACCCCCAAACCCTGATTTTCCAGCCACTACCTCCCTGTCCCCCTAGCCGGCCTGCTCTCTCTTCTGCCTGCGCTAGTAATCCCCATCATATATCTCTGTGACTGATGAATAGGAAGTTAATCAGAGTGCAGTCAGCTGTACCTTCGAATCATGGGCTCATTCTGAGTTGTCTTAATTGAACCGTCTCCCTGGGAAAGATGAACTGTAGATAGCAATCAGGAAGGCTTTGCAAAAGGTAAAGAGATGGGTCTTCTAAAACGAATATATGTCAAAGTCAGATGACAAGAACCTCAGGTTCACCTAAAATCACTCAGTCAGCCAGTCATCACTCAACAAATCTTTACCACGTTCCCCACACCATGACCGGGCCTCCAGGAGTTCAGGTGTGTGGCTGTCCTGCCCTCAAGACAGTGCCTTTGCCTGGAGAAAACTTGAAGACTATTCAGGGAAGGATGAACTTAGAAGTCAACTTCCTTGTGATGCCAAAGAAAGAGATGAAGGGCTGAGAAAGTGGCCCAGGTGTGAACATCCTCTCAATGTGGATTAGCTTTACCTGCTAGAAAGAAGCAAAGGAGAATGCAGCCGACACTAGTGCGGCTTGTATTTTTCCAAACTGTTGCTTCTCCTTCGCCAGACAGAGCTGCCAGGCTACATCCCCACCCTCCCTTACAGCTGGGTGTGTGAGAGTTCTTGTCACTCAGTTTCAATGGTGCCAGTACATTCAGGCCACCACCACCCTCCCCACTGAAGGCACAGCCAGAAAGGATGTGACTCACTCAGAGAGGGCTTCAAGAAGCAGCGCCTTCCTCTCATTGGAGGAAACTACATCCAGGCAAAGCCAAGCTCTGATCCACAAATTCCAATCCCCAACTATTTCTGGGAGCATATGTGCCCATTCTATCTCCCGGATCAAGGAAGTTAAAAACCAGAGTCTGCCAGCATTAGAACCAAGGTCTTCTTAGCCTCTCTTGAAGTCGTGTTCGGATGTCTCTGACCATTCAAAATCAAAAGAACAAAGACCAAATTCACCTTCAACAAAGTTCCAGCCAGTGTCTGAATTCAGAACAAATAATTGCAATGGCAATCAGGTTCTGTTTATCTTCAATAGCAAGAAAAAATCACTGGTTACCTTCCGTAAGTCTGTGTATCACCATTCGAGATGTCAGTCCCAGAGAATATTAATTAGCTTGGGCCCCTGCAATGAAAGGCAACTGAGCTGATAGTCGAACGTGCATAAACATCATCATTTGCTAATAGTGGCTAATGGCTTTAATCACAGAAAAAAACAAATCAATAATTAACCTTAGCAGTAGAACTGCAACTTGGATTCAGAAACAATGAATTCACTAATGGTTCTTACTGCCGTTAGTAATATACATCAAGGTAAATATGCAAAAACGTGCCCATTTCCAAGTAGCTAATTTATTCACCAATTATCAAATTATGACTTCAATTTGGATGTGAAAGAGGGCAATAAATAATGCATCCACTAAGTTATCTCTAATTTATTAAGAAAACTATAAGCTTACATGTGAAACCATGTATTTACCACTCATATCCCCATTACATTCCGAGTCTGTGCCAGGCGCGGGTGACAGAGGGCAGTGACAGTGAGCCCTCTGGGCTAAGGGCCCAGGTCCCAGCAGAGCAGGTACCTGCGACAATGTGATAACGGCTCTAGCAGAGGGCAGCTTCAATGCTTGGGCTGCACACGCACACACACAGATGCACATGAGCTGCCTGGCAAAGCCAAAGAGCGATAGTGATATGACTAAAGAGGGTGACAGTTGAGTTAAGCCTTGAAGGGTGAGTGGAGGTTGCCGGATAGACAAAAAGTGAAAGGCCAAAAAATAAAAAATAATTTCAAAACGGAACACAATGTCTCTAAGACACTGCAAGCAT
The DNA here is from genome assembly GCA_004026545.1 of Mormoops blainvillei. Lineage (NCBI taxonomy): Eukaryota > Metazoa > Chordata > Mammalia > Chiroptera > Mormoopidae > Mormoops > Mormoops blainvillei. Next base: position 68,979 of record PVJD01003202.1, on the reverse strand, counting down.
ATCCATGTGGCTACAAAATCAGAGACACACGCGGACACAACAGGCATTAGGACTGAAGGCTCAGAGGGGGCTTGATCACATGATCACAGGGGTCCTTGGGGCTTGCTGAGGCTCTTAGTTTTTCTCTATTAAGCAATGGAATCCACACACAAAAAAAAAAACTGACCTATTATCAATTAGAAATAAGACATGCAAGCACTGAGAATTTTGTTCAAATGCCTTTTATAGCCAGTAGAGATGGGTTTTATTTGAGGAAATATACATTTATCTTGTTTGTCTCAAATCTAGGCGATTACCCTGAAGACTCAAGTGGCTGAATAATTCTCAGGATTTGGGAAGTGCTGAGCGGGACCGGCCTTATGATAAATGCAGAGATTTCTGCCCAAAGGCTCGCCTGTACGTGGCTCATCTTCGGTTTTATTTACATGTGATTTGTTTTGTGATTTCTTAAATGTACATTTGAATAAGTATAGTTCTTTTCAGATAATCTGGCAGATTCTCTTTTTTATAAAGGGTAATAGGGCAGATACCTTTGGTTACCTCCCCAGAGACCTGTCCTGCTTCTTCCCTACAGGCAGAGCCCTGATTTTGTTCCAGTGTCTCCTCCTCCTCCTCCTCCTCCTCCTCCTCCTCCACCTCCTCCTCCTGTCTCGAGTAAATTCTGATTGGTCAAAGCCCAACGGGTAGGTAGAACCCCCTTGCCAGAAACTGGTTTAGGCACATGCGTGAGACCAAATTATGGTCAGTGATATATAAGAGGATATCTGCTAGGGTTTCAAGGTAAAGTTTTTCTTTCTGATAAAAATAAATATTCTGTATCTTATTCAGTCTAAGAGTGATTAGGAGCCCACTGGCTATGGTAAGAGAAAGACCCTGAAGACAAAGCGAGTTCTTAAAGACAGCAAAGCGGGAAGACATAAAGAGCCCGAGACTCCCCTTACGTAGCTGAATTACTGACATAACCAACATGAAGATAATGTATTTTCAGTCTTCTTCTCTGAGATAATGAATTTCTTCTTGTTGAAGTGAGCGGCCCAGTGCATCCCTGTAGCCACAGATGGCCTACAGAGGCCTGGCTCAGCTGTGCACACCAACGCCACCAACGTGGTTGTTATAGCCCACGTTTATCCTGATAGGATGGAGCCTGTGCTATTAAAATATTTCATTACTCCTGGTCTAGGGTACCTCCCAAAAGTCAAAGACAAGGGCAGAAATTTTAAAGCAGCAAGAGAAAAGAGATTTATCACATATAAGAAAACACCATTAAAATCATGGGTAGATTTCTCAGTAGAAGCCTTGCAGGCAAGAGGAGAGTGAGGATAGTATATTAGAAATATTTTTTAAAGCATTAACCAAGAAAGCTATACCATGCAGAGCTGACCTTCAGAAATGATGGAGGGATACACTTTTCCAAACAAACAAAATTTGAGGAATTTCATCACCACTTGGCCTGCCTTACAAGAAAGGCCATGTATGACAAACCCACAGGCAACATCACACTCAACAGGCAGAAACTGTAAGTGTTTCCCGTAAGATCAGAAACAAGACAGGAATGTCTGCCTTCACCACTCTTATTCAACATGATACTGGAAGTCCCAGCCACAGCAATCAGGCAAGAAGAAGAAATAAAAGGCATCCACATTGGAAAGGATGAAGTAAAACTGTCGCTATTTGCAGGTGATGTGATACTGTATATAGAGAACCCTAAAGAGTCCACCAAAAAACTGCTGGAACTGATAAATAAATTTAGTACAGTAGCAGGATGCAAAATAAATATCCAGAAATCAGGTGCATTTTTATACAGCCATAATTAATTATCAGAAAGGGAAACTAAGAAAACAATTCCATTTATAATTGCATCAAAAAATAAAATAAAATAAAATAAAATTCCTAGGAATAAATTTAACCAAGGATATAAAATCTCTGTACTCAGAAAATTTTAAGACACAGAAGAAATAAACTGAAGAAGATACAAACAAGTGGAAGCACATACCAAGTTTCTGGATAGGAAGCATATACCATGTTTGTAGCATCATTAAAATGTCCATACTATCCAAAGCAATCTATAGATTCAATGCAATTCCTATCAAGATATCCATGGTATATTTCATATTTTGCAGAGCTAGAACAAATATTCCAAAACTTTATATGGAAGCACGGAAGACCCCAAATAGCTACAGCATCTTGAGAAAGAATAACAAAGTTGGAGGAATCACACTACCTGATATCAAACTATACTACAAGGCCACAGTAATCAAAACAGCATGCTACTGGCACAAAAGCAGACACAGAGACCGACAGAATGGAATACACATCCCAGAAATAAACCTACAACTTTATGATCAATTAATATTTGAAAAAGGAGAGAAAACATAGAAAGGGGTAAAGATAGTCTATTCAATAAATGGTGTTGAGAAAAATTGGACAGGTGCATGCAAAAAAATAAAACTAGGCCACCTACTTACACCATGTACATGAATAAGCTCAAATGGATTAAAGACTTAAATATAAGACTTGAATCCATAACAATCCTAGAAGAAAACATAGATAATAAAATCTCTTCAATATGAAATGAAAGGATATTAATTGACAACATAAAAATATATGAAGGTGTAGAACTCACCAGTACAAGTAAATATGTAGTCAAATACAGATTCTCTAATATTGTAATGGTGTTTAAATCACTTTCAACTATAGTTTAAAAGTTAAAAAAACAAATGTATTAAAATAACTATAAGTAATTCGTTACTGAATACCCAATATTTTTAAAAAGGTGTAAATTAATAACATAAAATGTGAGGAGGGGAGAAGAAACAGTATGGTTTCTGTATGCTATCCAAGTTAAGTTGTTATCAGCTTAAAAATAGGATGGTATAGCTAGAAGATACAGTAATCTCCCCTTAGCCACAGTTTCACTACCTGCTGTCAACTGTAGTTCAAAAATAAGAAATGGAAAATTTCAGCACTAAGCAATGCATACGTTTTCAATTGTGCACCATTCTAAGTAGCATAATGCAAACTCATGCATCCCACTCCATCCCACTCTGGACATGAATCATCCCTTTGTCCATTGTATCCACACTGTATTTGCTACCTGCCTACTGGTCACTGAGTTGCCATCACAGTTATCAGATCCACTGTCATGGTATCACAGTGCTTGTGTTCAAGTAATGCTTCCTTTATTTAATAATGGCACAAAAGCACAAGAGTAGTGATGCTGGCAATTCAGATATGCCAAAGAGAAGCTGTTAAGTGCTTCCTCCAAGTGAAAAGGTGAAAGTTCCCCACTGAAGAAGAAAAAATAATATGCTTAGGTTTCTAAGATCAATGGTGAGAAAAAATTCTTCTATCCATGATATTGTGAAGGGAAAAAAAAATCATGCTAGTTTTGCTCTCATACCTCAAATTGCAAATGTTATGGTCACAGTGTGTTATGTTATCAGTGCATAGTTAAGATGAAAAGAGGATTAAATTTGTGGGTGGGAGACATGACCAGAAAAACGTATTTCAATTGAAGGCAATGTGTTACACCAGAAAAGCACTGAGCCTCTACAGAGACTTCAGCAAGAGATCCCCTGCAACAAGGGACACCAAGCTATTTATTGCAAGTGTGGAATGTTTACACAGATTCAGTAATAAGTTTGGACTGAAAAGTATAAAACTTACTGCAGAGGCTCCATAGCCTGATGAAGAAGCTGCTGTCACATTTCCAGCAGTGTTAAAAGAAGTTGATCAGTGTTCATTACTATCCACAGTTTCATGTATCCACTGGGGTCTTGAAACATATACCCCATGGATGAAAGGAAACTGCTGTGTTAACCCTCATAATAACCACAAAGGAAAAATCTGCAAAAGATGCATTAAGAAAAAATGAGATAAATAATTCAAAGCACAGTGCCACAAAAAGTCACCAAGCCACAAAGGAAGAAGACAAGAGATGATAAAAGGAACAAAAGAACAACAAAACAGTGAGAAAGCAACTAACAAAATGCCAATAGTTAGTCCTTAGTTAACAATAATTACTTTAAATGTAAATGAATTAAATTCCCTAATCAAAAAAATGGAAAGTCAAATAGGTTTTCAAAAAAGATGCAATGATATGCTGGCTATAACAGACTCAGTTTAGCTATAAGGACACACATAAGCTGAAAGCAAGGGAGGGGAAAAGATATTACAAGCAAATGGTAACCGGAAAAAAAAAAAAAAAAAGAACCACTCAGTGGTGGCTATATTTATGTCAAAAAAACAGACTTTAAGCTAAAAATGTTCACAAGAGACAAGGTAATTGCATAATGATAAAGAGGTAAACTCATCAAGAAATTACAACAATTGTAAATATTTATGCACCTAATATCAGAACACAAATATTTAAAGCAAATATTAACAAAATTAAAAGAGAAATAAACAGCACAATAATAGTAGGGGACTTTAATGTCTACTCAATAATGGACTGATCATCCAGACATAAAATCAATAAGGGAACAGAGAATTTAAACAACACTGCAGGCCATATGACCTTACCAGGCATATATAGCACATTCTATTCAAGAGCAACAAAATACACATTCTTCTCAAGTGCACACAGAACAGTATCCAGAATGGATTGTGTGTTTTAGGCCACGAAAGGGATAAACAAATTCAAGAAGATATAAATTATGTCAAATATCTTTTCCAACCACAGTGACATAAAACTAGAAATCAGTAACAGGAGGAAAACTGGAAAATTCACAGATACATAGATAATAAACAACACACTCTGAAAAACCAATGGATAAAAGATGAACTCAAAAGGGAAATCAAAAAATATTCTGAGACCAAGACAAAGGGAAACATAACATACCAAAACATACGGGATGCAGCAATAGCAGTTCTAAGGTCAAAGGAGATTGCTATAAATGCCTACATGAAAAAAAGAAGAATTACCTCAAATAAACAGCATTATACCTCAAGGAACTAGAAAAATAAGCTAAATCCAAAATTAGCAGAAGGAAAGAAATAATAAAAATTAGAAAAGAAATGAGTCAAGTAAACGACACAAAAATAATAGAAAAGAGCGACAAAACTAAGAGTTGATTTTTTTTGAAAAGATAAACTAGGCAAACTTTAGCTAGACTAACAAAGAAAGAGCGGGAACTCAAGTAAATGAAATTATAAATGAAAGATGAGACATTATAACTGATACCACAGAAACACAAAGGATCATAGAGAATACCGTGAACAATTATACATCAACAAATTGGACAATCTAGAAAAAAATGGACACATTTTTTTAAAGATAACACTTACCAAGACTGAACCATGAAGAAGTACAAAATATGAACAGACTAGTAATGTGTAAGGAGATTGAATCAGTAATCAAAAATCTCCCAAGAAAGAAAAATCTAAGACCAGATGGTTTCACTGGTGAATTCTACCAAACATGTAAGAAAAAAAAATAATGCTGATTCTTCTCAAAGTCTTTCAAAACATTGGAGAGGAGAGAACACTCCTAAATCCATTTTACAAGGTTAGCATTTCCCTGATAACAAAACCAACAAAGCCAGATAAGGACATTACAAGAAAAGCAAACTACAGGACCATATCCCTGATGACTGATGAATAGAGATGCCAAAGTCTCCAGAGTATGTGGAATGAGGAGACCTTATTGTATTTGGAAAACACAAAGTGCCCATTTGAAAATCTTAGAAAGAGGGCTGATATCAATCTGCGTTAGAGTGGTCCAGTTGAGTGTAGGGTTGAGGGTGGGTTAACTAAGAACAGTTCAGGAGATGGGGGGCCAGAGCCATAGCTCTAACAGGAGCAATGAGGGTAGAGAAGAGGGAACACCTTAGGGCATACTTAGGAAGTGATGCCATAAGGTTTGGTGACTCATTATGTGGAGCAAGAAGGGCGACAGACCAGGTGTCCCTGTACATATGATACATATACCAGGTCACCATAACAGACATTCTGTGTCATCATGATGGAAAAAATACTAAAATGACACCCTGACAGAGAGGGACTTCCTGTCATAGTAACAGACAAGAATCATCTATCATGGTGACACATGAGTGTACCACTTATTATGTCAGGTAAACCATGTCATAGACAGATACGACACCTTTCGCATTGCCTTTACAGACAACTATCATGGCATGACCATGGCATACATTTATCACATCTTCATGACATACAGAAACAATAGGTCAACATGAGATAGAAAAATAAGCTGTTGTTTGTCTGACAAACAATATATTAGCAACTAAAACACACACAAAACTAGTGTGACAAATTTACCGTGCCATTGTGATAAGTGAGCTTGATAGCTTCCACTCTTAATCAAAGTGATATTATTATAAATCTAATTGATGCTTTTCAGTAATGCAGAAGTTTTGCATTTTGCTTCAGCAGTCCTTATAACAGGTGCTGGGAACTCTTTACCCAGATCAGCAGTCCCCCTCGGGATTGGCGTTTCCATTACCTGGTCTCACTTCTCCACGGAGGTAGCAGCCAGAAAGGAAACTAAGCGCCTGTAGAACAAGCACCAAGTGCTTTTCACTCCTTCATTCACTCACTTTGTGTTTCTATCACGTGGTATTTACTATGTCTCAAGCATGATTTTAAGTGCCTTCACAGTCTAACTTAATCTTTTTAACAGCCCTATGATGCAGAAACAGTCTTCCCATTTAACCAGTGAAGAAAATGAGGCACAAGAGGTCACGCAGGCTCGTGGGTGGTGACACTGAGATTCAGAAGCAAGTAGCCTTGCCTAAGTTCTTTTTCCTCCGGGCACCCAAGCTCTTCACCTCTGTGTGAACGAGGCCTCTGCGTCTGGGAGGATGCTGTCAGTTGTCAGTAACAGAACTCATCTCAAACGGGCTTGAACATTAAAAGGAATTTATTGGCCCCCATAACTGAATTAGGTGTGGCATTAGGCAAAGCTTGATTCAAAGGCTCAAGGGATATGGCCAGGACCTCAGTTCTAACTCAAATCTCAGCTAAAGTTCCTTGGCATTCTCTCTGTCCTTGGCAGGCTCTCCCTGATTGTTACCAGATGGCTGTCCACGGTCCTTGGACACACTTCTGGGTTCTCATCCAGAGGAAGAGACAGGTCCACTATCTGATCTCAACAAGTCCCTGGGTTGGCTTCTGCTGGCCCTTGATGACCTGGATTTAGTCATGGAACTCGCACCAAATTAATCACTGTGACTAGCTCCTAGGGGGATGGCCTGGGGTGAATGGGATTCACTGATCCAGTTAACCAGGGCCACGCCTATAGCTGGAGAGAGAGGTATAAATCACAGCATAGAAAATGTCCTTTCAGCCGAGAAAATAAGGAGAATAATCCTGAGGAGGAATCCAACAAATTTACATTATACCCTCTTACCCCCAACCCCTCTCCCCCCGCCAGATTAATACCTGGCACAGCACGAATGCTCAGGGAAAGTTTGCTATTTGGATGGAAAGATGGACGGATTAAAAACTCATGACTAGGACAGAAAAGGAGCACTGGAATAGTTTCCAACCTTCACAAGCTCCAAATTATTTACCAAGGGTCACATGGATCATGGGACCAAAGGGAGGATGGGCTGACTGAGACTTCCTTCCTTCTGGAACTCACAACTTTGCCCTGAGAGTCTCTTCAGCGACTCTAATTAGGCTGTTGGTTCAGGTAATCATTCCTGACGCTTGAATTTGAGAGAGGGAGACTTATTTGCATCTCTGCAGGGTTGCTGGTGAGTCCAACTCTTCTGGGAGTCATGCACTATAATGTGAGACCCATTTGCCCGTGAGCAGCCCCGGTCCTCAGCTCCATCCTATGGAGAAACTACAGGCTCCCCACCGCTCCTTGAAAATCTTCTGCACCTGGTGTGTGTGTGTGTCTTAAATCATTCATTCTGGAACTCTTTAAAGATCACTGAAGAAGCAAAAAAACACGGCTCATTAAAGGAAAAGGTTGATTTTCCCCATTTCGAGCACGGAATGTAAAAGTTCAGAACTCACTCCACTGTGGTCCCCTTACCTACGTCAGCTCACCAGTGCAGCTTGAGCCTAGAAATAGTTAAAGCCTCCTGCAGCACTGGCATTACAGAGGCTCGGTTCCTTGATACCCTCCTTTTATGTCCCAGCCCCACGCGGTGCTGCCCTTCAGCTCCCATGGCTTCCTTGGACCTAAGTAACGAACAACACATTTGGACTCAATTGTCAGCTTTGGCCTCAAAACCCCCCGATGAGACACCGCTTACTATGTTGACACTTCAGAGTTCTGTCCCACCCTAGGTCCACTGGAACTAAGGTCTGGTCTGTGCCCACACTTCACCTCTGCCTCGCGTCAAGAGAGGCCAGCAAGTGAGGGGGACGTAGCCTCAGAATCACGGAAAGCCCTTAACGATTGTATTGTCAAACACGTGACAGGATAACTGAGAAACAGAAGAGGGGAAAGGGAAAATAACGTGCCCAGGGCCACACTGGGATAAAAGCCAGAACCAGAACTGAAACCTTCCAGTCCCCAGGCCAGGACTTTGTTAAAACACTATATTGTCTTTGCAAACCTGGTCTTGCAAAATGGTCATCGCTTTCCTCACGCTGATATCTCTCAAGGGTCCCGTGTGTGTCTGAGCGTGTACCTAGGTGTGTGCACACATGATAAAAGGAGAAGCCTGGAGGCCCTCCAAAGGACATTTATAGGGACAGAGCACAAACATCCCTCCAACTGGCAAATTCCCACCTACTCAGAGACACCATTCATGGAAAGAACTAAAAATATGGCAGTGCGCTTCTGCGTGCAGGGGCACAAAGCCACCCCTCCTTAAAAACTAAATGAATATAACACTCCAAAGGCAGATTGCCCAAGTCCTGCAGACCGTGCCCCCCTCTCCCCCAGCAGCACGGCAGTGGCCAGGTAAGCATGGACCAGTGGTTAATGGCCGGAGAGAAAGCTGAAAATCTGCCATGCCCTTCCACCCAGGGTCTCTGCACTTATTTAAAAGCCTATTCATTAAATGTAAAGGCCCAAGACGCTCGTAATTACCCTAAAAATCAAAGTCACTTAGGAAACCAGAAAATGGAGATGGTTAGAATCTGCTTTAGAGAAAGACACAAGGGTGCAAAGTGGTCGCCGAAGCTAAACTGGCTGGCAGTTCTTCCTGGTCATCCCTGCCAGGCACGGCTGAAAATAGAGAGGCAAGGCTTCCTAGAACCAGCACAACTTCCAGGGCCCATCTGCCCACTGTGCAGTGGGAGGGGCAGAGGACTGGAGCTGATTGGACAGTGACAGTCAGCCACAGCTCTCACCCCCCGGAAGGTGTCTCTCCCTGAACAGGTGTTCAGAGTCCTGCATGTACTTCCTCTCTTCTAACTGATTATAAGTTCGTTAGGGCTGGGGATGGGAAGATTCCTCTCTCTGCCCACCTCAAACCCTGCAGAAGCTTTGCTCAGTGCTCAGGACACTCAGCTGCCATGTTTGCTTCCTTCCCAGTCACACCTCCTTCCCCTTCCTGTGGACCCAGAGATGTTGCCTTTGTGATAGCTTAGCCCTGGTAAGATGCCACTTTGCTGCGGGTATGCACACCTTACCTCATCCTAAGTCAGAAGAAAACCTGTAGGTCCCTGTTTCTCTTACTGCCCACTGCAGTGCTAGGACATAGAATAGCCCAGCAAATGGCTGAACAAATGAAACGTTTGTCTACGTTGAGGCTCCACGTCACACGCAGTGGTCTTGTCAGACCACCCTTGAGTGCCTTTCGTAAAATACGTATCCAATGGATGTTTGTCTATGGAAATGTGCAATCAGCCCTTCCTTCCATGAAGCCTCAGATTGATCACTACGGCCTCATGCTCAGAGGCACACAGTCTGCCTATGAAAATCCAGGACTGGGGTGAGCAAAGCCAGCCAGAAGCCCCCTGTCTGTGGCAGTCGCAGACTGCCTTTCCAAACGCAAGGAAAGGGAATAAGAGGCGTCTGGTCAATTCTAAAGCAGCCTTAGGCTCTCTTGTAAGGTCAGAAGTCAGCAAAGCCAGATTTCCAAACAAAGTTGGAATGCATTCAAAGAAGCAATGCTCAAAATCTCCCAAGACGAAAATAGCTGAAGAATGATGTTTGAGGAAAACTCAGATTTAACTCGGCAAGTGACAGTTCATCGAGATGATCTGTGTGCTGGGCAGTGCGACAAGTGATGAGATCATCCTCCAGCCACCCACAATCTGACCCAACCTGCGGCAACAGGAGAGATGGAGGCTCCCAATGGCTTTTTACAAAGTGGAGGGAAACACATGTGACTCAGCTGACCCCCAGGCTGAGAGCAAAGGTTGACGTGGACATCCAAAGCAGCTGGTTCCGGATAAGACGTGATTTTTGAGATGGGGGTAGCAGGGGAAGAGGCCAAAGAAGAAGAGTAGAAATGCAATTTGTAAAATCTTTTGAGTTGTGATAAAAATCCAATACAGTTGGGCTGAATGAGGGCTTGAAATTGCATCAGTTCTGTGAACCATCTTTAGCGTGCAGGGGAAGAGGGGGTGGGTTTTATCGTCTCAAAAAGTCGGCAGTGAAAGAACTGTCATGCGGTCGGGGCAGAGTCAAGCTAACATTTCTGTCTGAGATGCATTCCTTTCCAAGGGCCAGGATTTTAAAGAATGTGCCTCTCAGCCTCTCCCACAAGCTCACCCAGGCAAAGCCGAGGCAGAAGAGGCTGTGTGTGCAGCGAGACGTGCTTTTCTCATTACCCTTAGCTGCCTTCCAAGGCTTGTTCACCCACTCCTCCCTCCTGGCACCTTTCCCAGAGAGAGGGGGGTTGGCTGGAGGGCTGTCGAGGGGAACCCAGCTTTGGGAGGAAGATGAAAGGGAATGTTTTGAGGTCTAGCTCTTCTGAGGACTCGCTGTTCATCATCAGGTTCATGATGTGTGTGTGTGTAAGTCAAGGGCAAATTGCTATCTGCCTCAGGAATCCACAGATCTGCCCCCTGATGTACAAAATGCTCAAGTCTGAATGTGGTTGAAGGTGCCCCAGCGTGTGTGTGTTCATTCACTCATCCGTTCATTTAACAAACACTTCTTGAAAACCTTCTCTTGACCCGCATGCACACAAGGGAAGTAGTGTCAGCCCTGAAGCCACATCTCAAACAATCACACAATCACAAAGCCACCACCCGCGGTGTTTTCCTGGTCATGGGCAGCAGTGCTTTGCTGAGCTCTGCTATGGTCTCTAGCTGGAGTGAAAGAAGGGGCCTGACCATCTGGAAGACTAGAGATGACCACGTCCATATGTTAGTGCTCTCGGCCAATCAAGCAATAAATATAAATTGAATGTTGCCTATGGGTCTGTGAATCAGAATATATTTCTTGTTAAACTGGAAATATGGGTTTGGTATATGAGATTTCGCTTCGCGGACAGGTTTGACAGGATGTTCCAGCTGGGAATACCGGTGATCAAAAAGGCAAAGTCATTTCAAACCTTCTGGACACAGTAGAATCTTTAGAATAAGTTTATTGGTGAACATTTATTTTATTGCTCAGTTAAAACTGAACTTTTTCATTATAGCAATAGGTTTTGTTTTTTTTTGGGGGGGGGGTTGCTTGTTTGTTTGTTTTTGCTTTGAGCTTTACAATATTCAACCACTGAGATGAAAAAGAAAAGAAAAGAAAAACTCCAGGTAACTTGACAAATGATTTCTGCATTGGTACCAAAATTACTTATAAAACTAAAGTCTAAGAAAGCATTACAATTAGCCAAAATGTCTTAGACACTCTTATTCTACTTAGTAGAAGAACTCACTAAAGACAGTGTCTAAAGTATATATATATGCATTTTTCCAGTCTCTAAATTATTTAATAAACATTATTAAACATTACAGTGTAATAGCAATTGATAGCAATGCAGCAGTCATTGCCACACAAAGTTCTATAACCTTTGAGACAGATCTCATATATGTTTTGGTCTTTGTTGGGAGAATTTTGGATACTGAAAGCCACAAACGATGCTTATGAACACATGCATTCACATGCTGTAATAAATATCAATTTTTCATGAGAAAAAGAACAGGAATTTGCAGTATTGGGAAGGACATGCAATATTCATTTCCTTCAGATAATCCCCCACCCAAATTAGACATCAGTTCCATTTGCTAAACCGTAATGTAGGGATATCGATAGGTGTGAGACAGTGACATGTGTTCTGCCACAGAAAGTTTCAGTGGTCACCTAAGTTTGAAAAAACGGTAGATTAAACGAAACCAAATAAGCTGGCACTTTGTTTGTTGCTTGCTTATTCACTTGTTTGTTTTTATTGCTGATCTTGGGGATGCTTTAATATATTAATGCACACTGTGAATTCTAGGATGGGAATGGGGTAGGTTCTGTTTTCTAAACTTGATTGATCTCAGAACCCTTTTGTCAGGGGATACCAGTCTTCTGTGAGAAATACTTCTATTGAGGACAATTAATTCTGTTTTGGTTGCAAGTATTTTAAGAGTCATCTCGTCCCTTTGAATTTTCCTTCACCCCCCCCCCCCATATGAAGATGATCCCTTCTTTGTGTACCCGCAGTCCTATGAATATAACACACGGAATTCCAAACATTCTTCCAGTTTACATACACCTTGTGTGTTTACATACCTGAAGTTACATATGTGGATGCGCACAGATCTGTATCTCCTGCTACACTGGGATCCTCAGGCTTCAAATGATGCCCATTCATCTCCATGTTCCCCAGTGCTTGGTCCATACTCTTGGTAGAATCTTCCAATGAATAAATGTTACTTTTAAAAAACAGTCTGCCTTACTGAAGTTTCACATGTATCGGGTTCTCTGCTTGGATGACCTCATCTGATATATGGTTAATACGGGCCCATTTGTTTTGCCCCATTAATTGTGGTCAGTGGCTCAACATACATGTCAGATTACACATGGGTGCTCTGACATTGTCTTTGTCAGGCTCTGCACAGCCAAGTAATCTCCCTCCTGGCAGTGCTGGAGGGCTTCCATGAACTGGCACCAGCCTCCCCTCATGCTCTGAATTCACTGCTTCCTCTCACACAGCCTCCACGAAGCCAAACAGCTCCACTCCCCCTTCCAAAGCTGGCTGACACTTCCGCGCCCCTGAGCATTTCCCAGCCCCTTCTCTCCATTCTCAGTCTTCTGACAAACTCACCCAAAGTCCGCAAAGGCCTGGGCGCTGCAACACACACTGAGTTACAAAGATGAATGGGAATGGCTGCTGCTCTCAAAGAGGTCACAGCAGTCACACAAACAGAGGCATGCCACACCGCCTGGAACATGCTGCAACAGAGCTCAGTACAAGGCACTATGCAAGCACAGCAAGGTTTCAGGTAAGACTTACTGAAGCAGAAGCTACTGAAGCGCGATCATTCCTTGAACTACATACTGCCAGGGGGTGCAGTGACTAGTCCTCGAAGGCAAGAATCTATGCTGTACCCCTTGTCTGCCACCTCTCACTTCCACAGAATGAACCTACCAGGTTTGGCCTATCAGGAGAGCAGCCATCCTCACTCATGCACTGGACTGGATGGCTTCTTCCTGAGGCTGCCCTACAGATCGTGGTTGTCTGAGACTAGGGAGAAAGGGAGCAGGAGGTGGGCATCAGCTCACCGGGGCAGCCCTCAGAGGCTTGGTGGTGGCATCTCACAACTGCTGGGAGGTAAGCCAGTGGCTACGGCATCGTCATTGCCCACCCCTGAGCTTACGTGGTGGTTATCCTGGCGGCAAGGTTACACAATTGCAAACCTGGATCTTTCAGTCAACAAACCACTTAATGACCATTTAAGGGGGAAAAAGATAGATAGATAGATAGATAGATAGATAGATAGACAGACAGACATAGATAGACAGATATAGATAGACAGATATATAGTTTATCTCCTGGGTTCTTACCTTCTGGAAAGATTAAGAAAGCATCAGCTCTAGAGCTGTCGGTGGGTGTCCAGGGCAGGAGAGACTGCACAGATCAATAGTGTGGTGCTCTGGGAAGAGAGGTTCATAATCACAACCCCTAATGTCACCGAGAGAGGGGCTGCACAGAGGGCCACAGGCACCAGCAACCCTAAGTCAAGGAACCGTTCAGAAGAGCTTGTCTTGTGAAGTCAGTTTATGAATTTTGCAACCAATGTATTTTGCTTATATTTTAATTCATGCACAAGTGTTTACATAAGCCTTAAAGAGTTCTTTCGATACGTTTAAAAGTAGCATTCTAAATTACGAAGCATTGTGGCCGTAGTTTAATTGGCAGTACTCTTTCCTCAGAGGTACCTAAAATAATGGTGCATCTTAAAATCAATAACTTCTCAGATGCTATGAAACATGGAGGCAACTTGTTTATCCAGTTAACCCACTGAATCCTAATCGTAATTAAGTTTTCTCCTTACGTATCGCCCCAGTTGAGTTGAAAGCTTCTCCAGTCCATTAGCTATCCACCTGAGCTCTGGAAAATATGTCAGTGCTCTTTGTGTTCTCTGGAAGAGAACAGCAAAATGTGAAAGACTTTAATATTTACCACTGGCCTGTTCTCCACGTTTCTGCTTTCAGGCATTAAATGGGGATGACGTCATTGTCCCACAGGCAGCTGCGTTGACGGAGTGGCCACACTCTGCGCAACAGATGTGCTCCTGGGGTAGACGCGACAATTTAGGGGTTTTTTTTTTAAGCTCAATAGTGCTCCTGCAGAAAAACAGTTTGTTTGAGACATCCGTGTGTGCACACACACACGATTTTACTTGAGAGTTCTACAAGCAAGGATCAGACGGCTAGCTAGGAGCGAGGTCCAGGTCTGCATGCCGAGATTCCCAACCCTGATGGCTACCCCACCCCCCGTGTTTGAAGGACAATTATTTCTTTATATTTAAAAACCCGGAAAAATTGAAAGCTCTTTCCACATTACCTCTTAAACATGAGGTAACACGGTGTTACTAACAAGTATGTAATTCATACATCTACAAGCTTTTGCTATAGGCTTTTGTGTCAAGAAACAGGGTAGTGAAAACCAGATGCTCAGTCTCCATGAGGGGACTGCGATTGATGGGATGTTCTGAACAAAACGGTCTAGGTCCAGGGAAATGATGTTCAGTCACAGGATCTTAAGAACTTTCCCTGGAAGGAGTTTTCTCCTCCTGTCATTCTGAAAATCTTAATGGGTTTGAATTGATTCACTGAGCCATGCCCTGAAAGGGAAGGGAAATGTCAAGCCTTCGTGTTCCCAGTCAAGCACTGGGGGGCCAGACCCAGACGCACTTGAGAACTTCTAAGTTCAAACGTGTTTTCACACCAGGAAAAATAAACCATGGAACGAGTCTCCCCAAATCACCTACAGTGTTCCCTGCCGCGCCCCAGGACCCTCTCCGTGGAGCACGGGGGAAGCAGGCCTGGTTCTCGCTCTCAGGCCATTGGACTCAGCCTTGCACCTAAGGGTCCCTCGCAGCCACCGAAGCAGCTTTGCTTTGCCAAGGGGCCCGGGCATAGTTGCTGTGAAACCGTGTGTCTGCCACCATCTCACCACAGTCTGGACGCACCTTCGCCACTGCAGCGGATGGAGACAGACTGGTGGAAGGATATGCCCAGAGGTCAGCAGGGCAACAGTGCACCCAGCAGCCCCTGCAGAAGCCAGGAGACCTTACGGCAGCTCAGATGGGCCCCTGGAGGTTGCAGGGAACACCAGCCCGGGACCCTGCTCCTTCCTGGCATTGGTCACCTGGGTTTTCTCTCACTTCACCATGCAAATTGTCACCATTCTGGAGGCCTCTGACTACCACTGGGTCTCTCCGTTCAAGCCAGGTAAGAACCCCAAGCAGAAAGTCAGGCAGTCCCGCAGAGAGGTGGACAGTTCTGTAGGCTGAGGCACTGCATTGCTGAGAATTCACAACAACCCAGTGGGAAATACAAAACAGTACCGTTACTTACCCTGGAATTGAGGCCAATGGGCCATCAATTAAATAGGGTACCTGGATACAAAGCCAGGAGAGGGCACTCCTCTCGCACACCCCTACACACAACTCTGAGAGCCTGCCTTCTTCGCACTTAAGGGGCTGTTTGACTAAATAACAAGAATCTCAGTGCAGGGAGGAAAGCAAGCCCTTAAGGAGAAGAGAAATGCTAATGATTTGGTGGGGTAGGGACCACGTGCTGGAGGGGAGGTGAAAAGCAGTGAGCTCACTGGGGGCCATGAGCTCAAGTTCTCACCCATTAAAAAAGATGCCACTTTCCCATCTGCCCTGGTATAGGAGTCAAGTCCACACTGCCATGCAGTGTTGAGCAGGGAGATGCACAGAATGCCAGACACAAAGAGATCTAACCTCCCCCACCTTTCTGGACACATCTAGGTGGCTCCCCCAAGTACAAGGCCACTTGTCTCACCTCTGATGAACCTCAGAGAAGTAAGTTGTTTAAGCTCAAGTTTCAGTTCTGAACTGTCCCCCAAACCACACAGATCTCTAAGCCACAGATGTCCCATGTCAATGCTGGCAGGTGAGAAAGTGGGGATTATCTCCCCATTTCTGATTTATAGGTTGCCCAGGGAGTGTCCCAAAGCTGGAAGGCTGAGTTCCATTGATCAGTCCCTTGGCCTGAGGCCAAAGTATCAGACAACACTTCGTGCTAACATGTTGGATTCTCCAACATAGAATTACTCATTCACGAAGTTACTTAGACCTAAACACTATTTAAGCTTTTGCACTTCCTTACCTCCCCTAAAAATGTATGATTGGAATCATACATTTGATTCCCAAACATGAGCTAAGACATACCTCTGGGGCCCTGATACTGTCTTAGGAAAAGCAGAGTTAAACCCCAAAACAAAGCCAATAAAGGAGGTATCTAAAATTCCTTGGCACCGCCATGCAGTTTGAGTCTCATTTTAAAACAACTATTCATTTTAATGACTATTCACATTTATTTTCATAAAAAATGTGTTTTACATAAGCCCCAAAGTTTCATATACAATTAATTCCCTGCACAAAGAAACTGTGTTTCAAACCCAGAATGGTCATGCTGGTCCTCATGACTGTGGAACTTGTTTCTTTCAAGTTGTAGCTGCTGTTTTAACACTGTAATTAAGCTTGGGGGGAAAAATCATAATGCACACCAAATAAATCCTGCCCTTCCTACAATTATGTATGGTATGTGGTGAGGAAAAAAATGATCTAGGTTTTGTTCATCTTAAAATACACTTGGCAGCCACTTCACTTAATAAGCTCCTTCCTCTTTCTGAGAACAAGAAAATCACGAAGTCCATGCCATGGCGGAGGGGCGCTGGCACCTCGGGAAGGAAATGACAGCTACGGCTGAGACCCACACGCAGGGACTCGAAATGCCGCTCTGATCCGGCTTCTTCGTGATCGTCAGTTTGTCTGTAAGTCTCTCTCTTTGGGTGTTGTGTTCCTTCTTGTTTCTGCTTTTGGTACCTAATTTTTTCATGATGAGACAAGCCCCAATAGAGAAGACTTAGAATTGCTCGTGCCCTACAAAACACCATGGATTTCACCGCGCACTGGCCTGTCGGCCGGTGTTCAAGGGTCTCTTCTCCTACCACCACCCCCACTTCCACTCCCTGATCACAGAGGACATGGCACGAGATCCTGTCCTGCCGGAGCCCCACAGAGCTTACTCGCAGGGCCTGCCCTCACAGCCCACGAGCCGCCGGTGCGTCTGCTTGACCAGTCCCAATCGTGAGGACATGGCTCCCCTGATTCTACCCCAGGTGTTCCCGGATCTCAGAGCACTGCTGAGGAAGCGGCAGGATGGGGCAACCCCTCGGATCTACCCACCGCTCCGCCCTCATTTCCACTGCTGACGACCAGCGCTTCTAACCTGGAATTCCAAAGCTCTCCAAGAGGCCTCCCACCTTCAGTTTTGCTCCCACCCACCCCAGAGCACAGCAGTCAGTGTTCTAAAGTGCCCATCTCATCACGTCAGCTTCCTGCCCAGCAACTTCTATCAGCACCCTTGCAGATCAAAGTGTGGACAAGCCCTTACACTCACTCTCAAGGGGATGGGTCCCATCTCTTCCTCAAAGTCGATTTTCCAACACTTCCTTCTAATGAGCATAAAAGACACCCGGGCAAAAGTGTCACTGATCCCTGCAAAGGGCCATCCTTTGATGTCTTGCCCCCGTGCCTTTGTTGATGCTATTTATTCTAGTCAGGAGGATCCACTAGCACATTTGTATCCTACTCACCATTCAAGACTCAGCTCAAACGCCACCTCCTCTCTTTAACAAGAAGTTCCTTCTTCCCCACACAAACCCATAAAACCCTAACATAGCTCCTGAGAGCTCTTGCTTTCTCTCAACACGCAGCAGCTACCCCAAACCCCACCGTGCCTGTCTGCTGTCTATGAGGATGCCTTAACTCCACACACGCAACCCAAACGCTCCTGGAGGGAAGACGCCACATCCGATTAATCTTTCTACTTCTCCTGCCTGGTAAAGTGGCTTACATTTAATAGGCATTAAATATATATTTGTTGACAGAATAACTGAATAAAACACTTCCCTAGAGTTTTATTTTATAAAGAAGAAGGTTAGAGAGGGAAGGAGAGGAGTGAATTTGCTTAATTTGTTCTGGATTGTGTTTGACACTTTATCACAAGGTATGTAGCGGTCCCGTAAATCTCAGATGAAATGCCACCTCCAACGTTAGCTAAGGTTAGGTTCCTGTTCTGTGCACTATCACACACACACTCTCATTCACTCACACACTTGTGCACTCACACAAACACAGTCACACACATACACACCATACTCTCTCTCATATGCTCACATACACTCACACACACACACCGCCCTGTGATTGGTGTGCAGGGCAGAGACGGCGGGGCAGGTATTTCTTCCCCAGTCCTGGTATTTTCCTCCACATGAGGTGAGTTTCTGCTCACATCACACTCCTGGCCTCTCTCTCTCTCTGCCCCCCATTCACTCATGCTGAGTTGACTCCAATTCATATAAAGGGGAAGGAGAAGGAGAAGCTGGGCCTAGGTAACCCAGTCCTCCTCCTCCTCCTCCTCTTCCCTCTGGGAAGAACGTTCCTTGCCGGAAGCACCTCCCGGGCCAGCGGCTGCTCGCGCTGTGGGCCTTCCAAGGACGCGGGCTCTCCTGCTGCAGGTGGGAGCCTGGCCTGGCCCAGGTTGCCTGCAACTGGTAGACCAGCTGCACAAACTCTGAGGTTCACTGTCAGGCAGTCCACGGGCCTGAAGGTATAAACTATGGGCCTCTATAGCAGCTTCCTATGAATGCCCCGTCCGCCTTACCCTTTCGTCTTATTTCTCAGTTGGGCCAGATCTTGGGTGAAAAAGAGGAGAGGTATTCATTGGACCTTCTAAAGCCCCAACTTCACCTTAAAATAATTCCTTACCTACCCATCAGTGTTCTACTCTGGTCCTTTGGCTTTGGGGGGCTGGACCTTCTCACTTCTTCAGTGTTTCCCCTGGTGCCCAGCAACGACAGCTGTGTGTTGAAAGCTAAACTCCAATAAAGGTTACTTTCAGAAGGAATTAATTATTAATGCCATTGAGAAAAACCAAAAGAAAAGAATGAAGGGGGGGGAGAAAAAGAGAGAGAAGAGGAAAGGGAAGGACTTCTACAAGAAAGAGCCTGGAGAGGAAGGGAAGGAAAGAGGAAACGAGTAACCAATGTCTCCCCCATTCAATTCAATTTCAAAAATTTTAAATGAATATAAATAAATAAATAAAAATACCCAGGTGAACATTGTGCTCCTGCGAATTAACGACATGATCAATGGCAGATTAAAGGCTAGAACGATTGCTTTAAAAATAAAAAAAAGCCATGAAAGAGTAGAAGAAAATAAAGAGAGAAAAAGACAGGGAGCTGAAAAGGGAAAAGAGAAAGAGAAGAAACGACGTGCCACAGCTGGCCGCCGCCCGCACCCAGAGCCAGAGTGCCCCTCTGGGAATCAGAGCGGGCCCTCAGTGGACTCTTCTTACCCTCACCTCTCTTCCGCCCACCTTGGGGGTGGGGGGGGCTTCCTTTCCCATTCCCCTCCCAACTCCCAGCCCCGGTGAATCATCTGGAAAATGAGCATTCACTTTCCTGCGTCCCCATCCATGGAGTTGCTGCAGGAACGAGGGTGGAAAACACCTTGGAAGCAGAAAGCCTCACTGAAGAGAGGGGTGGGTCCTGTTTAAAGTCATCCTGAGGATACCCGGACCCTGCCAAAGTCAGGCCCGACCCAAGAGGGTTAGAGAATGGCCTCTAATAAAGCCAAAGCCGCCAGGGCTGACACCACACCCTCCCCAGGCCTGCCCCTTCCTTCTTCCCGCAGCCCTCTTTGCTGTTCAATTCTCATTATCCTGCTAATCGAGGAAAGCTGGGCACTTGATCAAGACTATTGGTTCTGTAACTCACCCGAACGCATCACAAGCTGAGACATTTATGACTGTCCCGGGATATATATTTCCGTGATATATTCCTCTGTGAGTTCCCTGGCTGCCCCTGGAGTCTACACATCTCATTTCAAAGGATTTTTGAAAGAAGGAGCCTGAGGTCTGTTACGGGCCTTCCCTCCGGCTCCTTACCTCCCCGCCCCCAACAGCTGAAGACAAGGGGCACAAAGCATTTCTTGGAAAATGAGCAGGTTAATTATTTCGTGTCTGTCTGATCTGGAGGTGAACTAGTATCACCAGGCAGCACTCACAATTAAAAACTGCCTGGAACTCCAGCACGACGGAGGTTTTTAAACAGGCAGCTCTACTGATAAGAAACGGGTCATCCAAATTACATCACCGATGAAACGGCTTTTCAATATTTGCACATGCAAGGTACGCGGGCAGTGATGATGAACAAGGTGCCGGTGGTTGCTGAAAGGTTAGGTTCTCCTCTCTGAGCTTCAGGTGCCTTGAGATGACGCCCTGTATTGGTCGGCCGGGGCTGCCGTAACAAGGTCCCACAGACTGAGTCGCTTACACAACAGAAGTTCATTTTCTCACAGCTGTGGAGTCTGAACATCTGAGATCAAGGTACCAGCCTCGCTCCTTGACTGGTAGATGGCCATCTTCCCACTGCGTGGTCGCATGGTTTTCCTTCCATGTGTGTCTGTGTCCTCATCTCTTCTTCTTATACGGACCCCGGCCGCATTGGATTAGAGCCCACCCTAACAACCTCGTGTTAACGAAACTGCCCCTTTTAAAGACTCTCCAAGTATAGTCACGTTCTGAGATACTGTGTCCACACCACACAGGTGCCTCCCTCTCTTCTCCACCGTCACTTAAGGACCAGCTGCAACAGCACGTTCTCTCAGACGGCTTTTTAGAATTCTCTAGCACAGAGCCTCTGCACCTCAGGGCCCCGGCTGCCCGGCCCCCAGTTTTCATCTGGCCCTGAGCTCTGGCTTGCGCTGTCCCTGGACGTGTGCACTTCTCAGCCGCCGTGGA
This sequence comes from Mormoops blainvillei, assembly GCA_004026545.1. NCBI lineage: Eukaryota > Metazoa > Chordata > Mammalia > Chiroptera > Mormoopidae > Mormoops > Mormoops blainvillei. Next base: position 47,615 of record PVJD01003202.1, on the reverse strand, counting down.
ACCCTCTCGGGGGTGACGATGCCACAGCTTCACCTGTGTCTCCTCCTCACAGCTGTCCCTCCAACATGCTCTGTGCCTTCAGCCCTCTGCACCTTTGCTCACACGATGCCCCCACCCAGGTCACTCTTACTACAATGCAGCCCACCCTGCAACCCGGTTAAGGCCTTCGCTGACATGCCGTACCTACCGGAAGCACCTGAGCCTCTGGGCGCCCAGAGCAACAAGCGCGTGGCCCTTTATGTCCCTTTGTAATCATCGCTGTCATTCATCACCCACTCTGTGCCGGGGCCCCACCCGCATTGGCTCCTGTCCTCACACTGTAAGTACTGGACTCGCATTCTCTAAGTGAGGAAACCAAAGCTTCTGGTGAAGTGACCTACTCTGTCGCATGTCACTAAGGAAAAGAAATTGTGACATGCTTAGTCTGTCTGGCTCCAAAGGCATCTTCTGTTTCTACCACACCAGTGGTTCTCAAATGAAGAGAATGGATACATAAATGGTGCGGGGTCATGTAACGAAATATACCCAGTGGTTCAAAAAAGAATAAACTACTGCTTCACCCAACAACAATGCAATGTGAGCGAAGCCAGACACAAGTCATAAATGTAGGAGTTCTTTCACATGAGGTTCGAGACCAGGCAAAACTAATCCGCGCTGATGGAAATTAGAGTTGTGGTTGCTTCTGGGCGAGTAGGGTGTGGGACTGACTTGGAGGGGATGTGAGGGAGCCCCTTGGAGTGCAGGAACTACTCCACACATATCAGGGTAGTATTCATACCAGTGCATATGTATGTAAAAATTCATATACTATACTCCACATGTGACACCTCAATAATTTTTTTAAAATCCCAGGGAGGACATGTGTAGTTTTTAAAATATATTCAATATTATAATTTCATATTTGGAAACCAAAAAGAAAAAAATCCCACTCTATTGCTTTTGAAACACAAACTTTAAAGGAATTTTCAAGATTTATGTTTCTCCACAGGAGACATATGTTTAAAAGACAGAGACACACTGCACTAACTGTTCACATTCTGCCTCAGTTCCTTGCGTACCTCTGGCTCCCCCACTAGACTCTAGGCATCCTTGAGGGACAGCACCATCTCAGTACAGTGACGGCAAACAGCACCGAGATTGCTGAGCACGCGGGCACGGTCCCAGAACCTATGGGCTGGCCATCCCCGCCCTCCAGAACCCACAACCGGCTGACACATCCAGGAAATGCAGGTCCAGCTCCGCCCCTCCCAACCCCATCCATCATTCAGCCACATTTTGCAATTCAGGAAAAGAGAAGAAAACAACCACTGTCGATAGCCTTGCTCTGAACCAAGGGTGGGCTGCTCTGTAGGCCTGGCGGGACACGCGGAGCCGCTGAGGGTCGGACTCCGCCCCACTAATCGTATGAAATTTCCCCAGCCAAGGCCCCTGCCCCTGCCCCCGGTGGGAGACCTGCTCTGCACGCAGTCTCTCAGTACCGAGAAGCTGTTGGGAGCTGCTCTTGCAGGCAACAGCCTTGGCTGTTCCTAGAGCGAAGCCTCTAATTTGCGTGGCAAGCAGCTTAGTGTATTTCATGCTGTCATTCTCATCATGAACTCCTAGGGGAGGGCAGTGAACGTGAACCTTCCTGCATCGAGCACCTGGGATGTCGGGCCCCTAGTGCGGGTTCTGGAACGTGGTGGGCACACACAGGTAAATTCACTCCCCGCGTCCCTGAGAGTTCATGATGAGGACAGCGTGCAGGTTTGGTGTCACCAGCCAAATAAGGCACAGTTTTTCTCAAGAAATTCCCCTGTGCCATGGGGTTCTCGAGAGGGTGAAGTGTCTTTGGCGGCTGATAATGTCATGTCCCTTGGACAGCTGGGCCATGCTGAACACTGGAGAGAAAAATGCAAGAGCTACTTCACTGTCTCTTAATGGGGCAAAATGCGGGTCAGCAACACCTTCCTGCAGTGCTTATTCTGTATCAGGCCTCACAGAAGTGCCTGTCTGGCTGTCAGCTTCCAATTCCGAGCATCCTGTAATCATCTGACAAGGCATCCCCAGGCTTGGCCCTACGCAGTACCAGCTTTTCCTGGCCTTCATCACAAAGGTTCCTCCTCATCTTCATCAGATTCTGGGACAATCTCAGGTGGCCAGTCACTGCTGTGTGTCACTCCTCGACAGATATTCTGAAAACTCTAGGACCTGATTATACGCAAGTGGCTGTCCAGCCGCTTGGTCATTCATAATTAGGACCAGGTGAACAGATTAATCGGCTGATCCTCTTTGAACACCGCAAGAGGCAGCAAGTGCTTCCAAAGATCAAGAAAGGGGAAGGGAGTTGAGAGACGAGGAGGCCCTTTCTCGAGAAGCTCCCGAGATTGTCCAAGTGGAACATCCCTTCTGGATCCTCTAGTGCACCTCTTCCACCCCCCTGTTAGTAGAGTCCCAGAGAATGGCAGTGACCAAACTCATCTTCCCGAAGATCTTGAGGTAGCCATGAACCTTAGACTCTGTCAAATTTTCTTACGCCCAGGCCAAGTCTTCTTAGTAACCAAAGTCAGGAGCTTCTCTCTCTTGTAATGAAGCCACAATGGCGTTCCCCCAACTAAGCCTCTCTCTCTTCCTCTACTCCCCAACAATGAGCTCTGTGACCCCTCCATCGAGGAGGGCTGAGTGGGAACACAGTAGGAGGCCCCCTGCCACCCTCCAGTGGGTTCATAGGCACCTGTAGAGATGGCCCCATCTGCAGGAGGCCTGCAAGCCACCCACAGCCAGCAGAAACACTCTCATAATTCTTGGCAACAGTTTTCATGCTGATATAAATAAAAATTCCTTTCACATTCATCCCTGACCATTTGGGGTCATCTCTAATGTTGGAGGTACACTGGAGGTTACAGGGGTGAATTAGACATGCTTTCTGCCCTCAGAAGTTTTTAGTTCGGTGGAAGAACCTTGTATGCAATGACAGAATACAAGAAGGCTGTGAGAGCTGTGCCCAGGAAGGGCCCAGGCCTCTGTGGGGGCCCAGAAGGGCATTCCTCCTAGTTGGAGGGATCAAAAAAGAGGAGCCATGAAAGAGGGAATATTTGTGTTGGACCTCAATAGAGATATATCCGGATATATGAGAAATTAGGAAGGAGCCAGCCTGCCCGGGGAGCGGACTCAGGACTGAAAAATAGGGAGATGAGAAACGGTAGAGCTCAGAAACAGAACAATGAATCGATTAATTTCACTAGCCAGAGTATGTAAAAAAGGAGAAATGGGAGATGTGACCATTTCCAAAATGGTCTAATGTAAGCAAAATCTAAATCTCAGAAGACCTCAAACACCATTTTGGAAACTAAGACTTTTTTCATTGAGCAATAAGAAGCTATTGAAGAACCTGGTCTATCAGGGCCAGGGTCACAGTGGCAGGATTAGGAGGGGCTTCGGTGAACTTTGCCTTCAGAAGAAAGATCTGGAAGCTTAAGAATCATAGGCAAAAAGTACAGAATCCCCATCTCAGAGAAAGAAAAGTACTGCTTTCTTGTCCATTGCTCTGTTCACCGGTTTCCCCTTCTCTTTCAAAATGTTCAGATTTCACCTCTCTTCTGGTGCTTTCTTCATATATCACAAATTGTCAAGCCTCTCTCTTATATTTAAAAAAATCAAATCTACAGAAACCCACTGTCAACCCTTTTCTTTTCATGCAAACTTCTTAAAATAATACCTAGTCTCCTAAAATGAATGGTTTTGTGCACAGCCCACTTTTAAAACCATATGGTATTCACAAGATGATCAATTAGGGAATTGAAATAAAATTAGAACCTTAGGTTTCATTTACTTTATCTAAAAATATACAAGTGAAATTATGTTTTATTAATCCAGTAGAACTCTGCCATAATTTAAAAAATAGAGTCCAAAAGAACTCAATCATATAAATTTTAGAGTGGTGTTCTTGGACAGTTAACAAAAATAGCATTTAGAGGTCAGTTTGTACTGTCCCCAGGAAGTACCTAATGGAAAAGACATATTATATGCAAATAATATCAGTAAGTATCTTAAGAGTCCTAACAGAGACAGAAGACAGTGGCATATTCTTTTCAAAGAGCTGAGAAAAAGGTAACTATCCACTGAGAATTCTATACCCTGCTAAGTTATCACTAAAGAATAGGAGTAAAGACTAAAAGAATTTACCACTAACAGGCTTTTGCTGAAAGAATAATTATTTTGCTCCAAATATAAAGGATAAAAATTAGGAAAAAGGGAACTGAAGCCAAAGGAGTAAAATGAAAAAGAAATGGTGAGCAAGAAAAGAGAACGCATATGCATAAGCCTAACCAGTAACAACGTAAGTAATGAAAACTGGAATTAATTTGGATTCATAAAAATCAAAAGGGGAGGGGGAGAAGGGGGGAAAAGGTACAGGGAATAAGAAGCATAATTGGTAGGTACAAAATAGATGGGGAGGTTAAGAATAGTATAGGAAAGGGAGAAGCCAAAGAACTTAATATGTACAACCCATGGACATGAACTAAGGGGGGGTGGGGGGCAGGGGCAGATACAGATGGGAGGGGGTGTGCAGGGCAGAGGGGAATAAAGGGGAGAAAATAAGGGGACAACTGTAATAGCATAATCAATAAAATACACTTTTTAAAATATTCAACAAAAGAAACCTGTAGGATGGAATTTTGTGATAATTAGTATTGAAACTTTCTAAATTCTTTGTATCATTCAAGAGGAGGATAGAGCTATGGATGAACATTGACTGTTAGGTAAAATATACATGAAATTATTTTTAAAGTAACCATTAAAAATGAGAAAAAAAATGTATAACTTTCAGAAAACTAGAAGGGATAATGAATGATATAGAAAATGTTGTCTGTCCAAAGAAGGCAAGAAAGAAGAGGAAAAAATGAAAGCAAAGGAAAAAAGAAAATTAATTAAAATATATCAGTAATGATGAGAAATTAAATAAATTAAACTCAGCCATTAAAACACAGATTGTCATATTGAATAGAAAAACTAAATCTGGTTATATGACATTTACAAGAAGCAGGCTCAAAACAAAAGACAGCTATTTTATGTAAAAAGATGAAAAAATGATATACCAGATAAATATCAACCAAGCCTGGAAAAGTGGAGTTGCAGAGGAAAAGCATTATTAGAGAGAAAGATATTCACTACCAAATAACAAGAAGAATCATTTCCCAGAAAGATATCACAATTCTAATGTTGTTCACAGCTAAGAATACAATTGCAAAATATATAAAGCCAAGGTAGACAGACTCACCATGTGAAACTAACAAATCAGTAACCACAATGGGAAATTTGAACACCTCTCTAATAATTAATACTTTAAGGAGAACAAATTAATGAAGATCTATAAGATCTGCATACGGAATTGAAGGCTTGATCTAATAAACACCTATAAAAAGAACTCTGTACCCACATTCTCTGTCTACACTTCTTCACTTCCCATTCACTACTCAATCAACTGCCTCCACTCCTCTGAAACAAGGACCCAGGGGTGACCTCTGACCTCCCAATTACCAAACCCATCTTCTGCTTCTTTTCAAACTACTGGTTAGTCCCTCCAATAACTAGACTTCCATGACCCGGGTCCCTGTTTACTCTCTTCCGCGCATTCCCCATTTCTTTCACCTGCCCGTCTCCCCAAGGTCCTGGCCTCATCTCTTCTCATTCCATTCCATATAACCTCCCCAACAACCTTATTTTGCACCATGGGTTTACGTCAGAAATTGAACTTCAGGAATCGAGGGTTTTAGTTCAAGAGCCAGCATGGATGCAGGTGTGGCCCCCAGGTTCCGTTAGTGAGCGCCCCAGTGAATGCCGGGCCTTGGGGGAAAGGGGTCAGAAGCCCGGAAGGCTGACAGCCTCCCCCTAAATTCGGAGTAGAAGCCATGTGTACCTCATTCACTTTTACACCGAACTCAGTGCTTAGCCTGTAACAGAGAGTTGATAGAAGTTTGTTACTTAATTGAGCATACACTGAGTTTTGCACGTTCTCTAGAGAGCTCCAAATATTGATGGGTGGAACATTATCATCAATCTCGAGCTACCTCCACGGGCTCTGAATCCGGCCAGGAGCTGGAGTCCAAACAAGAGCCAAGATAATGGTCAAGAGCTCAATCTAGGTGAAGCCCCCAGTGAGGCCACTTATTGGACAGTATTCATCCTGCTTTATAAAAACAGAGCACTGCCCTAAATCCCCTGCATTCCTGCTTATTCCTTCCTGTCCTTCTGTTTCCCCTTCCCTGGCACAGAAATTTCCTCCCTCCATCTCCCACACAGCAGTGAATATGCCCGCAGCCCCTAAAAGAGACAGAACCTGGGCACCCTTTGCCTCGATAGCCGTGGGCTGCGGAAAGCAGTCCTCTGGCAAAGCAAACTGGCCATTTTCTCAGACATTTCATAAGCACATAAGCCAAACTCCAAGCTGCTGAAAAATCGGTCTCCTGTCCCTTCACGTTTCTGAGGCAATAGAAGTTCATTTTCTCATCATATACTGTAAATTACAGGCTGAAAAGGTGGGTCGCGGCTGATTTCAGCCTATATATAGCTGGTCTTCCTTTGCCTCCTCAGAGGGGCCCATTCGTGAGAATGGCTCAGCTCCATGCATGCCCAGCAGAGGGACAAAAATGCAGGAGTAGGAATCTAATCTCACTCCAGTGAGCTCAGGAGAAGAACCTGGATTCTCTGTGCCTTGGAATCAAGAGGAGATCCTGCCGAGTGCACGTGAATTTTTCTAGGAGGCAGCACCTAGATAAATCCATTCCTGGTCTCTCTTCATCTCTCTACGTGCCCCTTCTGCAAATAGCTTCCAGCACTGCCCTGAACTCTTGCAAAATAAAAATCAAAGCTGAGCAAATAATTTAAGACTCGTGTTTAAACCTTTCGCAGGTCCCTGAATTCATTGCCTCTTAAAGTGAAAATGCCTTTGCCACGGGCTTCTCAAGCCACTAGAGATGACAGCAACCCCCCAACCCACCAAAGAAGTATTTTGTGTAGTGTGTAAGGAACTGCTCACAGGGCACATGGAGGGCACTTTTTAATCAATCAACAATGTTATTTATCACCAGCTGCATGCCTGATGTGAGATAGATGCAAAAGTGAATGAAAAACATGAGTTTTGTCCTCAAGGAGCACATAAGCAAGTGGAATGGACACAACGTGCTCTGCAGAGTAACAGAACCGAAGGTGCAGGGATGGAGGGCTCAGTGAGAGGGATGGATGGAAAGCGGGATGGGAGTGGAGGGTAAGGAGTGCGGTCTGAGAGGACGGGAGGCCTCCTGGTGCAGGCGGGGGCCGAGACGCATGGCTTTGGAGACAGGGATTAAGCAGAGGGCCTGAGGCCAAGAGAACCGTGGGAGCAAAGGCAAGAAAGCAAAATAAAAATCACATTTGGGGAGATGTGTCACCTGGATGTGTCACATGCGGAGGAAAACGTATGGTTATGAGCTGAATTGTGTCCCCCTCCCCCCACAAATTCATATGTTGAAGTCCTAACTGCTGATATCTCAGACTGTGACTATATTTGGAGATACGTTCTTTGAAGAGTTGATTAAGGTACAATGAAGTTGTATGAGTAGGCTGTAATCCGATATGACTGGCGTCTTTATCAGAAAGAAAAGACGGGCCACAGGCAAAGACGGAAAACCATGCGCGGACACAGTGAGAAGACAGCCACGGCGAGCGGCCCCAGAAGCAGCCTGTTGGCTCCTTGATCTTGGATATCCAGGCTCCAGAGCGGTGAGAAGATAAATTTCTGCCATTTAGGGTCCCCCGTCTGTGGTCCTTTGTTTTGGCAAATTACTGCAGTCAGGTTCTCTTGGGAGGAACTCCCTGGAGGCAGCTAGAGGCTGCCCAAGAGTCCAGGTATAAGGCCACCTTGGTCTGATGCAAGGCAGAGCCTGTGAGAATGAATGTACAGGAATTAGAAGGCAGTAGAGACCGACCGTGGCCACTGGTTAAATGCGGCGATGAAGAAAGGGATGGCGTTAAGGTGTCATTGAAATATAAGGAAGGAAGACCCCAGGGAAACAGGCCACCATTTCAGTTCCCAGGGCTGACCTCTCCCTGCCTTTCCCCAACCCCCAATCTCTGTGCAGCAGGACACAGCTTTGGGGTACAGGGTGCTGATAAACTAAACCTCAACCCCCAGTGCTTCATGCTGACGCAAGTTTGGAGCATCCTGGTGAAAAAAGTCGTAAATCCTAACTTACCACCTCCTCCAGCATTTCCCTGCCCAGTTCTTAGACGGAGCCGAGTGGGTAGTCAGGGGAAAAAAATCCCTCCTGGGAGAACCAGTCATTAAGAGACTCTAGAAAGCAAAGTGTCTGTCTCGCCGTTCAGTCACTAGGGACCCTAAACTCTATAATCACACAATTCTAAGAATCTAAGCTACAATCACTGACGACCTCAGACGTCGGTTTGTGCTGGAAGAGGGAGTTAGGAAAAGTGTACTGTGACTTCTTGAGGGAGGTGGCACCCGGGGACATCCCTGCCCCCTCAAGACACCTAATGAGCTTGGGCCAATGATGGTGGCACACGCTTATGCTGTGCAGGCACTCAGTGCCTTTCACACGTCAACCTAGTTCGGTCTCCACACAGCCGCATGGTATGCAAATGGCACCCCGAGGTAGTTGTACCAAAGCTGGGTGTGCATATATACTGGATGGCCCAGCCATTCCACCCCTAAGTTCAGGCCCAACAGAAATGTGTGCACATGTGTACCCAAAGACATGTGCCATTGCAGCGCTGTGTACCGGGACCCTTTCTACGTGAATGGGAACGAGTAAGTAGAGTTACACACAGCAGTGTGGAGGGATCTCACAAACATGATGCCAGGGAAAAGAAACTAAATGCAAAAGACCACCTATTGTGTGATTCACAAACAGGCCCTGCGAATTAACCTGTGGAGTTAGCAGCGAGGTCAGTGGCTGTCCTGGGAGTGGAGAGTGGTGTTCCCTCCCCTCCTCTGAGGGGGCACGAGGGAGCTTTCTAGGGCACTAGTGACATTCTGGGTGCTGGTTTTATGATGTGTTCGCTCTAGAAATTCAGTCTGCCATATACTTATATTTTGTGTACTTTTCTGTGTGTATATTTCAATTAAAAGTTTTAAGACCTGAAACCCCATATGGTAGGAAAATGTCTCTGCACTGAAGACAGCAAGGTACAGAGGACCTTCCTGAGGGCATGGCCAGCACAAGGGAGAGCCGGGACTTGAAGCCAAGCCGTCGGGCTCGCAAGTCGAAGCCCCAGAGCACCATTCGATGCCACCTCATAGGAGACGCGTGTGTGTCAGCACGGTCCTGCACTGACTGTTGTCAAACCCCGCAGAAGCCTAAGCCCAGTGCTCGGTACTGAATAAGTGCCCCATGTGTATGTCTAATGCTGAGTAAGAGAAAGTGGTTTCCAGTGGTCCCATGGTTTTCATGAGCACAGCATGGCTCCGTTAGAGCCAGACCACGAGGATGACCAAAGATGACTTTATATAGTGGACATCAGAAATGATTCTTTAGGTCTGCAAGCCATTTCTCACCCACCCCATCTCATCCCTCCCAAAGGCCTCATAGAATGGACGAGCTCAGCCTCTGGGTTGAACACTTTTGTCGACAGTTGATGATGGACTCTCCTTCCGGGGGCCTTGGAAAACCTATTTCTTCTTGGCATTTAGAAAGATATCCCCAGGCCTCAGGGACCAGTGCACTGGTCAGGAGGCTGCTGCAAGGATGCAGAGCATAGAATGTGATGAATGAAACCAGCGGAGATCAAATTGGACAATCTTTTCTCTAGAGAAGGGCTGGTACCTGACTTCGGTCCATTCACTTACACACTCATTCATTCAATTAGCAAGCGGCTTCATGCCCCGATCCATAAAGGGGAATGAGACCGTTCATGCCTATGACAGGCCCCCAGTGGTGTAGAGGAATAATAGGTCTCAAAAACGGTGAACTTGATCTCCATAAAGCCTCAGAAAGTCCCAACTTGAACCATTGCTGTGAGGGTTCCATGAGACGGCGCAGGAAGAGACTGGCACGTGATAAGCGCTTTAGCACTGTCAGCCATTATTATGATTTGCGATAGCACGCCGCAGAAGTGTTTGCAGGTCTTGGGGGGATTCAAAGGGAAAGTGGTCAATCGAGTTGGTGCAGAGAGATCAGGGAAAGCTTCTTCAATGTGGCCACTTCCAGAGCGCCGGGGGCTCTCCTGCCCAAAGCCTGCCCCGGCTCCCCTCCCCTCAGCTGTCCCAGGCCCCACATTTGCTCATTTCACAGAAAACAAGGGAAACCAGGCCCAAGGGTGTCCGGACACCTCTGTGCAGACAGCGGATGTTGCAGCCTATGTGACCCTTCGCTCACTGTCAGCTTGGTCTCATCTCCTACCTCCCACAGAGCCTTCCCCCGCCCCCACCCGTCCCCTGCTCGGCGCACGAATTTCGTCTCCTTCCGTGATTACTGTAACTTTGTGGAGTCAGACTTTAATTTCCACTGAGAGGCTTATGCTGAACCTCCTCGTGGCCCCTGAGAGCCGAGGTCTGCCCCCCCCACTCACTCCCCTCTCGCCCCTCACAGGAGCCCAGTCCTCATTTCTGAGATTTCCCAAGGTCTGGGGACAGCTTCTCAGAAGCATCCCATGACCCAGCAAGGCTTTGTGCACGGACACAGCCCGGACCATAAGCTGAGCCCCTGGGTGCCCATCTCCCGGCTCCCAGGATCCCAGGGGGAGAAAAATCGTGCCTGCTGGCAACGTGATAGAACTGTCAGAAGTACATCCAAACAGCCATATACATTGTGACCTCTCAGTCACAGTTCCATTTGTTCTGTACAGTGTGAAAATACCAAATTTCCACCAAGACAGAAAATAAAAATGAAGAAGCCACTTCAACGTTATTTAAAGACAACGCCTGGACAGGAGTTCCAGTTTTTCTCCCCAGCCGTCCTCTGTGGCAGCCTCCACGCGGTTACATCTCTCATCCTCTCCCTCTCCCTCTCAGCACACTCCCTCCTCTGGCCTCATTCCCCCCTTTCTCTCCTACCTAGGCCTTTCCCCACGCCCAGCTCGGACAAGGAGCGAGAGATGGTAACCATCTGGATCCAGGAACAGGCCCAGACAGCGTCCCAGAGCCGCACCCAGCTCAGCTCTGCCCATGCAAATTCACAAGAAACCAATCCAGGAAGACACCTAGACCCTCCAGACATAAGAGTTTCATGTTTAAATTGTCCTGAATGGAGACTTGGGGCAGGGGTCCTCCACCAGAAGCCGCTGAGAGAGAACTCCCCAGAGCTGGCTGTCCCGTTCTCTGTGCTCGTATCCGTCACAGCATCAGCCCCAGTTGTCTGCCCTCCCATTTAGCCCTTAACTGTCTGAAGGCCAGGGACCCTGGCCTTCCCCTCCCCATCCTCCACAACAGCTTAATTTCTGCCCCAGAGCAGGAAGGAGCTCCAGAAATGCTTACTGAATGACTGAACAAATGAATAAAAGTTGGCGCGAATGCATGAATAAATGAATGTCTAGATCACAAGGAAAAACGGATGATAATACTTTTAACTAATGCTTATTTGTATCAGAGTAATACCTGCACCTGGTCTACATAAAACTCACATAGAACCGACACTTCAAAGGCAGACAGACTCTCCTCTGCACCTCCCCCCACCCACCAGTCCTGACCCCAAGAGACCACATCCCCACTGCCTCCACCTGCTTCTTCCAAGCTGCACCCTCATATATCTTGATTTACCTACCACTCTGCTAGAGTGGCGGGAAAAGACACCATGTGACGTTTACAACCGACTCTAGTAGGAGAATCCCAGCGCAGTCCCTGAAGTTCTGGAGCCAGGCCACGCCATCTGCAGCAGACAACGATACACCACTCAAAACGTGGTTCCTGGCATGATGCTGGGCCCTGGCAGAGGCCGAGAATCTGCTCCTGGGGCATCCGGAAGACTATAACTGGGTTCTGTCACACCCACCAAGTCATAAGGTCGGGGGTGCCCAGCAGCAGTCCCTAGTAAGATCAAAGTGGTACATCTGGTCTAGGGCACAAACAGAGCCATAGGGTACGAGTAAGCGGCATGAGCAGATGGCTCCGACGCCTGTCATCCACTGTACGGCCTGGCACCTTCCCCTCAGCCCACGTCTATGGCTCCAGGATGGGTCCCTGAGGACCTGCTGGTGGAGGCAGAAAAAGACTGATCTTGAGCTCTGCTTACAGAGAGGTAGCTTGATAGGACAGGGCCAACCAAAAACGAGACCGCTGCCGTACCACGTCTCACTCAGGGTCATCCTGGCCCGGGGCCCCCCGCCCTATGGCTCCCCAGCTGTTTAGATAGTAAAAAAAAGGGGAGGGGGCAAAAATATTTTTCTAGTTGTAGTAAAATGTACAGAGCATAAAATTTACTATTTTAACCATATTCAGTATACAGCTCGATGGCATAAGGTACATTCACATGGTTGTGAAATCACCGCCGTCCATCTCCAGAACGTGTCTCCTCTTGCCAAGCTGAAACTCCGTCCCCATCAAACACTAGCTCTCCTTTCCCCTCCCCCGGCACCTGACAACCACAGTTTCTCTGCCTCTGTGAATTTGATGACCCTAGGTACCTCACATTACTAAAATCATACAGTAATTTTCCTTCTGTCACTGGCTTATTTCGCTTAAACATAAGGTCATAATGCCTTCAAGGTTCTCCCATATATCGTAATATCCCTCTTTTTTAAGGCTGAATAATACTCCAATGTATGTCTGTACCACATTTTTTTTCATCCATTCATCTTCAGTGGACATTTGGGTTGCCTCTACCTTTTAGCTGTTGTGAATAACACTGCTATAAACATGATGGTACAAATAACTGTTCAAGTCCCCGTTTTCAATTCTTTTGAGTAGATACCCAGAAACACAACTCCTAGATCATATGTTTAAGTTTTTGAGGAACTTGCATCCTACTTTCCTTAGTAGCTCTACCATCTTATAGTCCCACCAGCAATGCACAAGGATTTCAATTTTTCCACGTCCTCACCAACACTTGGTGTTTAGCTTCTTTTGTAGTAGCCTTCCTAGTGTGTTCCACAGGTCATCTCACTGTGGTTTTGATTTGCATTTCCCTAATGATTAGTGACGTGACGTGGAGAGTCTTTTTATGTGCTTATTGCGTGAATGCCCTTCTAAGTATCCTTTGCCAGGAAGACTCAAGTTCACCAAATAATGACCAAATAGCCCCATTTCCAAATGGGAGCGCTCTGGGAAGGCAGACACAATGCACTCGCTTGGGAAAATAAACAAGGATGTACTCTATTAACTATTAGTTATATTACCAAAAATAAAAGAGTTTTCATTCTCAGTCATAGGCAGACTTGGTTGGGGAATGCTGGTTCAATCACACAGTTATAGGAGAAAACTTAGCAAAGATAACCTGACGCCTTTTACTGAGCCATCTAGAAACTAGAAATCTTTCAAATGTTAGAACTCTTGCCAGTGCACTTGAAGGGACTACGTTCCATGCAAATTGTCACACTACTCAATTCAGCATGTCTCAGTGCCTCAATGGATCAATTTTCTTGCTCTTTTACATATTAAAGAGGCAAAGTACTTGTATTTTGCAGTGAACATGTGATTAATCACCCTATGGCACAGATATGTCATGTTGCTATCATTCTCACAACATATTCTACTATCTACTTCTACACTGTCACGTGACCCACTCAGCTCAACAGTTCCATTCCTGGCCCCACCAGAGTGGGTTGCTACAAAGTTAATTTTATGCATTGTTCAATACTCTGGCAGTTCGCTTGTAAGTCTTCCCAGTTTCTTCTCTAGTATACATTTCCGGGCACACTGACTGCGAGCTGCTCATTCAAAGGTTGGAAATATCCAAGCACAAAATACTTTAGCCCAAGCACCCCCCAAGAGTTTCTCCAAATCCAGGGAGACAGGGTCCCCGGGAGTTTCAGTTCAGGTGACTCCAGCTTTCAACTGTACATGGAAGCATTTCCGCAAAGGTCAGCTCTGACATACGGCTGAAGGTCAAGAGGGGCTGAAATTTCTGTTTTCTGTTTCAGTTTGTCTGGTGCCTCGGGGTGGCGGAGGGGATTATCCACAGCTAATAAAACAGACAATTAAGTAGCCTGTGGTGGTGCAAGTATAAAATCAACAAACATATAAATGCATAAATAACTAAATACATATGAAGACTCACACCACACAACAGGCTGTCCACACTAACATGGCTTCCCTCTTCCAGGGAGCTCTTGTCAGGAAGGTAAAATTTGCGCAAACCAGGAACTTGCTGAAAGACTCATTAACTCTTACCCAGGAAGCATCAAATGAGTTTATACCTCCAAGACACTTTACCTCCTCTTCTTAAGCTCCTGGCCTTGGGATGTTAACCAGTCCTACACTATTAGGTCATGATTCTCACCTAACTTCTTCATTGAAAGATTTGTCTTAAGACAGACTTGAAAGACTCAGCAAACATTCCAGCTTTGCTCTTCCGCCATGAGACGCAGCTAGACCCTGCCCAGCTGGTGCTCACATCACAACAAGCAACGAACTGAGCTGTGCTTGTCTGCAGGTTCCTGTGGCAATATCCTGGGATCCAGCATGCGGCAGTCCATACCCTGGATGTGCTGGTCCTGCTTCTATAACTAACTCACTGGGTATCTCAGGGCAGAGATCCTAGCCCCTCCGTTCGCTCACCATTAACCTGGAGATGCCGCCTCAATGCATTCCCCTAGTTAATTCAGACAAGGCTAAAATGATCTGTGGCCTGAAGCAAATAATAATAACCCGTCAGCAACATTCGTATCGTCGAGACCAATGACTAAATCCTTTGAGGATTCGTTATATCATTACAGGACGAACGCGTGCGTTTACGCTGAGCAATTAGGAAACAAAAGCCATCGGAACCGAATTGGGAAGAGGTTTGGGGAAAAGGAAATAAAAAATTAAGAGTTATATCAGGATGAGAAATCGAGAATATTAGAACTAGAGTGAAAGAGGGTTTTTCCGACGGTTTTATAAACTGAGCGATCATTTTTTTCTTCCCCATGGCCAACACACTGAAGCTAATGGTAAAAGCATTAATTTATCATGAGACTTTAAAGATCTCCCTTGTCAGTAATGAAATAAACACGTGACAGGGTAGCCAGACATTTATTGTTTATAGGAAGGTTATTACAATAATTAAGATTAATAGCAATTACTTGTCGTGTTTGTGGATTTTTTTTTCCTTGGGAAATAGCTGGAGCCATATTAAATAACTAATTAACACATCTCCACATCAGGCGCCCCCTTATTCTCCGGGGCCCCATAACCGAATAAATAAATAAATAAGCACTGCACAAAGCTAGCTCACATTTTGAAAGGAAACTTCAAAATTAAACTAGTTGCTGGATTGGTGACAGGGCCTTAAACGAAAACCAAGGTTTTCTCCCAGGCACGTTTTTCGGGGCCGTGTGGAGCCCCCCTGACGGCCGACGAAATGTGGATCCTGGATCTCACTGCCTTTTTGTGAGTTTCTGTGTCAGTACATAAATAAATATATATCTTGCATGTTCTATATTTTGTATAATAACTTGAATAATTTTATCGTCATGCATAATGGGATTTTTTTCCTCTTCAGTCACAGCACTATAAGAGAAACCTTAAAGCCTTAAGTAGTAAAGCCTTAAAGCTATTTTCATTGAACGTCTTCCAGAGCAGCATGAAAATGGATAGGAATGTTTCCTCATATTAGAAAGCTTTTCTTTGAAGGGGGGAGGGAGGTTGTCACTGACATAGTTCAATACTGAGGGACGGGGGAGGGTCAAGGGAATCCCTTCTCCTCACACAGAAATGCAGCCCGTCCCTGACAGGAAACATGTGAGGTCAGGTACAGTGTCTTTGTGAAGGACACAAAGAAGAGGGCAGGGCCACACATGAGACGGTCACCTGCCTAGAGCCTATCACTGAACAGAAGCAAAATGTGTTCATAAGTGAAGAAAGACTGGGCAGAAATAGGGAGCGGAAGTGGCTGCTCCCTCCCAAATTCACCCTTCTTCCCAACTGCAGGCCCACCGCTGTGTGAGGGTCACAGGCCAGAGAAGCTGACCCTGGCCAAGGGCTGGGCCGTGTCTGAAGGATGGAGACAAACCCCAGGGTGAAGATGGCTGTTGTCCAGGGCGGGCTTTGTCCACCCTTACCTGGCCATTCAACTCTCCCCAAGGCAGTTCTTCACTCTCCCTCCTTCTCACGCTCTGACATGCACACATGTACAAACACACACACCAACACATGTGGGTGCACAAACACACACCCACAGCACACATGTACAAACATACCAACACATGCACACATGCACTAACACACACACATGTACACACACACACACGTACACACAGTCGCACTGCAAAATTATACAGACTTCCATTTCTCTCTGAACCCTCATTTTCAAACTAGTAAATTATACTTGTCCCACAATAAGCATGTGAGGGAAGATGGGAAGAAAATAAAAAGTATCTGTTGCGCCTGCCCTGAGAGCAGCCGCGCTCGGGCTCTGAGGTCGCAGAAGATGGCAAAGACACGGCCCCTGACCCTCAAGAAGCCCACAGCCCTTCTGCTCGAAGGACATTGCCTTCCTAGTGAAACAACACCTAGCACTTTGCAAGCTCTGCTCTGAGAAAGGGTCTTGGGAAGGGGCTGGTATGAGAGGCCTGGACCTCCCCCCAGCTCGGCCTTCCTCCTGGACCCCTCACTCCAGACACACACCACCCAGCCCCCTGAAGCTCCTGGGGCCACCAGAGCACCAAACGCTCTCCTTGGCTTCTGTGAGTAAGCCTTGCTGAGACAGGCTGAGTTCACAAAGTCTCGATCTGAGCTGACAGGACAAAGAGGGGTAAATGTGAAGGGAGAGAATGGCACGTCTAAGACCCTGAGGTTCACGGCCCCCAGGAATCGGACCCACCCTGTTCCCCTCCCTCCCGGGGCTCAGAAACTCGGAGCCAGACCAGCTCTCCACCCTTAGGCCAACACGCCTGAACGCACAGGCCTCGCCTCGGTCCCTCACATCCCGGCTCCTGACCTGCCCTCTCCTGGTCTCCCGGCAAAAACCATCTTGCTTCTCAACCCCAAGGCTACAGCAGCCATGACTCTGTGAGCCACCTGTGGGCCTCACTCACTTTGAGGGTCTTGCCTTATAGAATTGTGCTGGGCAGGAGGCCTGACCTCCACCTCTTATATTCAGAGAGTGACCTGGTTCCCTGAAAGGTCGTACTGTCATAAAGCCTTAACCAACAGCCGCCCTGAAGAAATGAGAGAGGCAGGCAGACAGAGTTCGTTTTCAGGCACATACCCCGCAACTGAAACAAAGCAAGTGAGAGGCCACGGAGATTACCGGAAGGGGCAGCTTCTTGTGCGAGCTGACATTTGCACCTGTTTGTGGCCAAGAAGGATTTCTACAGGCCAAGACACAGGGGAAGGAGGATGGCATGGAAGGAGGAGAGGAAGAGCGTGAACAGAGGGATGGTGACAGAAATGCAAGACATGTTACCAAGAGTCAGGATCCGAACAAAGAAGGAGCTTCGAGCACACCGGATATAATGTGGGAGAGTCAAGATGAGGTCTCTCCTAGAAACCAGAGTAAGTTTATCATAAAAGTAAGTCCTGGGCCCTCCAGGACACTTCACCTAGAGGTGTGAGTACTGCACCCTGTCAGCAAGGGTGCAACAGAGGCAGGCCAGGCGGTTGCTCAGCTGGGTACCAAGAACTGGTGCTCAGCGCAGCGGCTGGGCGGGAGCTGGGGAGCTGCGTGCCAGCGGCACAGAGATGGACGTGCTGGCTGTGAGAGGGAGCGAGGCCACCAGGAAGAATGCACACAGTAGTGGCCATTTTACCAGAGGACAGGACCCTGAAGAACGTTACTTTACAAAGGGCAGGCTGGGCAGGTGCAGGGCCAGGGGTCAGAGTGACAGAGGTGACAGGAAAAGCAGCAGGTGGAGGTTCTCGAAGACTCGAGAAGGAGAGGGCTCTGGGCCAGACTCTCACCTGGACACAGCCAGTCCCAGTGTCAGCCTCTAATCCATCCTGCACCCTAATGTCACATTAACCCTCAGAAAGTACTGTTGGGACCACGACATCTCTTTACTCACAATCCCTCAAAAGCCCCTGCACCATCTTAAATAGGCATTAAGATTCTCCAAGAACTGGCTCTTGCAAAACTCTCCACCCTCACCCCATAATTGCTCCCTCAGAGATATCCTGCCCCAGTTAAATCACTAACCCCCTACTTTCTTCTCGCCATTCTTTTATTTATTTAAGATTTTATTTATTTATTTTTAGAGAGAGGGGAAGGGAGAGAGAAAGAGAGGGAAGGAAACATCAATGTCTGGTTTGCCTCTCGCACGCCCTTTACTGGGGACCTGGCCCGCAACCCAGGCATGTGCCTTGACTGGGAATCGAACCGGCGACCCTTTGGTTTGCAGGCCGGCGCTCAGTCCACTGAGCCACACCAGCCAGGGCTCTTCTGACCATTCGTTTATTCATGCTGCTCCCCCTTCTAGAATGCCTTTGCTGCCTTGACTGCCTTGCCTGCCAGAGACATTAGTGATCATGCTTCCTAAGTCCATCTGACAATGCCACCAGTTGAAAGTCACCCAGAAGCCAACATGTGTGCACATTAAACCGTGCTGTGGACAGGAGTCACCAGGTGGCCCAGCCTTTCCTCCTGTTTCATGGATAGATATGGGCCACCTGACACTCAACGGCACCAGGGTGCAATAGTACACCCACCCGGACACACAGAAACATGTGGGCCTGAACTCATGCCCACCAACAGAGGAATCGGCATGCTCCCTACAGCCCCTGAACTAGGGTCCCCTGGCAGCTAGGGACAATCCTCTTGGCTTCTCTCTGGGTCTTCATTGTCTCTCAGGGTAGAAAAAGCCAATGTGGGCATTTTCACTGGCTGGCCCCGGCTCCTGCACTATCACCTGGAGGAGCTGGCGCACTCCTACGGAGCACGAGATCTCCCAAGGCGAGGGCCTGCATCAGAATTAATAAAAAGCAAGCGTGACTGTGCTGCTCTCGGCGCTGACACAGCCTGGGAATCCTCACCAAACAAACACAAGCGTGGGAGGAGAGGTCACTATGGATATTCCAGCGCTAACATTCAAACGTTAATAACTTTACCACGTAGATTAGTTTTAAATGTCAGACCGCGTTGCTGTGTAAAGCTAAGGGGCTTGGGAAAAACGTATTTTTTCAGGCTTCCTGACAGCGCCCGCACATTCCGTGGGTGATCCCTGTGGGGGCGGGCAGGGTCAGAGGAGGCGAGAGGTTTCTTTAACAGCTGCCGCCCCTGCCATGCAAACAGGACGAATAAACAGCATTTGAATGTGCCGACCGCCTAGTTTCTCAACCAGGAAAATGATCGCACTGGCAGCAATGAGATTTCACGTGGAACCACAGGGCTGTGTGAGAGTTGAGACCCCGCCCGGGACGCCAGGTCCCGAGCCCAAACAAAAATGTGTAACTTGGTTAAGAGCCCCTGGAAAATGGCATTTGTAATGGAAACGGTGGCAATGCAAGGCTGCTGACTGGACCCTTGGCAGGAGGCAGGGTGGGGGGTTGCCAGGAGGGCCTTGCACAGCCCGGGATGGACAATACGGGGCAGCTGCCGCCCGGGGAAAGGCCTGAAAGGCAAAAAGATGCAAGGCAGGGGCTGCAGGAGGAGCAAGGAGAAAGAAACAGATGCTGCGCACAAAACCCACCCAGGGCTGCCAGGACTGCAATTAAAAATTCACATATTTTGGACTGAAATTCTCATAATTTAAGAGAACTTGAGCAAAAGCCTCCTCCCACCAATATTAGCAATGCAAAACCAGCAGTCAAGACAGACCCAAATTATCATTCATTTTGCAAAAAGGATGAAAACTGTAGAGCGCGGAGTCCAAAATTTTTCAGCGAAAACAATCATTAGTGTGCACCTGGCAGGATCTGGTGGGGGCTGGGACAAGGCACCTGCCTTCTCCCCATGGAGCCCGGGGTTGTCACATCGGTTACCTAGTCACCAGGGGCTCACGGGATTCTCTTGCAGTTTGAGAGGCCACCCTTGTTGGATAAATGTGCAGGCTGAATCCAAGAGGCACTAATACCACAGAGGGGTAAAGCGAAGGGGCAAGCGGCTCGCCAGAAATCTCCACGCGAACATGGCCCCAGGCCTCGTGCACCTGGATTGGGCTTCTGGTGTTTAAGCCAAGAAATGGGGTGGGAAAGAGGAGGCCAGGACGGGAAATGGTAGGCTCCCCAAATCCAAGGAAAGCAAAGTCTTCAATAAGCAAGGTCAACCACGTGACAGGCAATAAGTCTTTGAGGCTCGACATCCAAAAGCGAATCTCAAACAAACCTCTTCGCCTTCTTGCCCTCTCTCACTCTCTACGCCAACCTTCTTCCCCACTGCCTCCAGAGCGAGCTCCCATAAACACCCACCTCGGTGTCAAGGGGCCACACTGCACAAAGGATCCATTTCCAGCTCCGGCAAGGTCACTGGGGGCTGCTACATGGTGGCCTCCCTCCCTGGACAGGCTAGGACACCAAAGGTAGGAATGCAAGAGAGGCAGGCTGAGGGGGCACCAGTCCCACCAAATAAGAAAAATATGTGTTCTACATCTGAACATTATAGGTATTAAGGGACTATAAATACAAATACGATGTAAGTGTACATGGATTCTGAATTCCAGCAGCACCTTGTAAAGGCTAGCTGGAGCCTCTTAATTGCAGGTGGGCTGGGACAGACCTTCGAAGTGTTCGTGGGCCAGACACAGAGAGGAGGAGCTACTGAGGTCGCACCAAGATTGGGGGCAAACACTATCACTCGCCAGGTTAGCCAGGCTCCCCAAGAGTGGCTGAAGAGGCGGGAGAATGGAGGCCTTCGGAGAGCTGGCTCTGAACTCACACACCCGAGGTCCAGCCCAGCCTGGTGCTGGGCCAGGAGTAAGAGCCAGGCTAAGTCGCTTAATCACTCTGAGCCGCCATTTCCTCACCTTGGTGCAATAACAGTACCTCCTTCATAGGCTTCTTGAAGAGATTTCAGGGAGATAATTCACATAATGCAATTATCCCCCATCCCATGAGTCAGTGAATGTTCTTTATTGTTTTTAGAATAAGGAGACCAAGACCAAAACGGAGGAGAACCTCTCCCGAGGTGAGAGCTGTGGTGAGCTGGGAGCCGGTGGCAGAGCGAGAGTCGCAACTCTGGTCTCTGGCTTCCCACCCTGGCTCCTTCCCCACACCAGCCTCCTCTGCTGGAAAGTCTGCGGCAGAGACATTACATCGGGAGCCAGAAGATAATAAACCTAATTGGGCCATTAGGACCAGTCACTTCCCTCTACATCGAGCCTTTGGGGGATGTTATGGGCGATCAATATAATAAATAATGTTGCTTAGTCTGGAGCACCTCTCAAGGGGGCACCTTGGAAACCAAAGGGAGAAGGGGATTGAGATCATAACAAGAGACACAGAGAGAAAGCAAGATCTTCACGCATGACTACAGTTCCACCTTAACCGACATTGCTTCACTCCGTGCCAACACAGGGCCAGGGCGGTGTGTGCCAAAGACGGACTTGGTGCTTCAGGCACACTTCCGAGTCGCACCAGCAGTGCACGGGCCTGGGTCACGGGGAGTAGCACTAAGGCTGTGGTGATCCTAGCTGTGCCCAAAGGCTTTTGGTCCCGACTCTACACAGAACCTTACGTGCCTGAGAAAACCTCACGGAGCCCCGGCACACCTTCAGTGGCGCGGGCTGAGTGACATTCAGAAAAACGCAGAGACGTTTATCCTGGCTAGCAGTGCTCTGATTCCCTAGAATAACTCTGGGTTCAAAGGGCATGACTGGTGTTTCCAGAACCGGTCTGCAGGGAGAAAGGTGTCCCGTGGGTGTCCCTAGCGAGTCAAGGAGCTGACCAACGTCCCAGAAAACCAGAAGCCTCCATCCGCAGGTGTCCCAGGACTTCACGGCCATGACCTCAGAAGCACAGTGGAGCTTCTGAGAACTGGGACCACAGATGCCCAGGTCGCCCCCGTGGACGTGCAGCCCAGGTGGTATTGGAAGTGAAATGGTTGAACAAGGAATATTTGCGCACTTCACGCTAATGAAGAAGCTTAGTGGTGTACACACAAACTACTCCGGTGACCATGTCTGGCAACGGAGGAATGTACTGTCAGCTTGAACTTTAATCAAGAGCTTGCTCGCGCAGAGATACTCACGCAGTAAACCCAGAGCCTTGGGGTGCGACGCGTTGCGATGCCGAGCCAACGGAGCGGCCACTGTCCGGTAGGAAGGAGGCGGCCGCAGCCTCGCACAGAGGGGACTCGGCGACACCCAGCTCCTCAGCAACACGACAACACAGATCTCGCCCAGAGGGTCTCTGAGCGAGTGCGGAGGCCGGACCAGAACGTTTTCTCCAGGTTAGCGCTCTCAGGCTCAGAGCTGACTGGGTGAGAACAGCACAAGGCGCCCAGGAGCAATGAAGAATCTGAACTGCAGCAGAGCAGAGATGAAGAGGAATTAGAAATTGGTAACAGACGCCAGTGTGTCGCTGTTTATTGCAGTAAACATGCTTATGTTCTCCGCCTGGTGCCATTCCTAGATCCTTCTCGTTACACTCTCCTCACCTAATCTCGACTGCTGTCTGCACAGGGAGTAGTCCTCCACATACTGCTGCTGACAAACATGCGGCTTGGGTGAGCCCTGCCATCACTTCAGGACACTGTTCCCAAACCAGGCAAAGCCACTTGAGCACGGCGGCTTTCTGCCTGAGAGCCCTTGGCCACCCGTGCACCAGGAGCCTGCTCCCACACGTGCGAGGGCCCCCGCGGCAAGGACAGTCACAGACGCAAACCCCGACCGTGTCTCGCCTCAGCCCCTGCCCCTGCATCAAGTGCCCACCACCCCTGACCACGGGCCTCTGAAATCTCCGTGCCATGTCTATTGGGGTGAACAGGGCAGCCTCCCAGGCAGCAGCAGAGCCAGGGGGCCGGGATCGGGCAGTAGGCCTTAAATCACTCGCTCCTTGGTTATCCCCCAGAACATAAAAACACCCGTCCTTCTGAAATACCCAAGAGCATCAGGCAGGGAAGCTTTAGAGCAGTTTGGCTTCTGCACCGGAGCCTGTCTCTGGGCCTGTGTGTGTCCATGTCTGAGGCTTTGTTTGTATTGTCCCACGTGGCTGTGACTGGGACCTGTCTGTGCACCCTGCCTGTGCCTCTCTGCTTTGCATTTCTGGGGCCCAGCCTGCACCTTGGAGCTAGCACTGTCTAGGACTGGCCATGCCCACAATCCCTCCTGTGACTTTCCATGTCCAAAGCTATGTCCATTCCTGGAAGTATGACTGTTTGATGACACCTGTGGTCATTTCTGACAGTAACTGTCTTGGCGAATGTTTCCTGCCATTGCGGTTATACCTGACTATAGGGGTGAGATTCAGAACACTGAACTACTGGTTCAGTACCAACCCATGGGAACAGATGCCTGCCAGGAACAACCGCTGTGGCGACACCAGCTGGCCTGTACGCTGTTTGCGGAGCAGTCTCAATTCGATGCCGTATAATCATCAAAGCACTTTATTTTTCCCATTGCTGCCTTCAGCGTGCTCTGTCCAAACCTCACCCTGCCACCTAATGACATCTTGAGCAGATCCCACCAGCCTCCAGTCACTCTCTGCCACTGGCAGCTGGGCCCAGCCGACAGGGTGGGCTGCTCTAACCCCGAGCAGGCGGGCTGCCTGCCTATGAGAGCACGCAGCACCAGCCTCTCCCTTGGGCCTCCTCTCGTCTCTCTTCTAGAAATAGAAGTGAGGGAGAGAGGGTGGGAAATGGCTGTGGTGACCTCTCTCGTGGCTGGCCGGTCACCAGTGGCACTGGGGAGATGTCCCTGGTGTTGCCCTGGCTCCATCTGGCTCCATCTGGCTCCTTGGCCAGTGGTGTTGCTGTGGTATGTATCGGGTAGATGGTGCCCGCAGTTTTCTTGGGGGTGTGGTCAGTGTCCCCACAACTCACTCCACCACTGAGCGTAGCTGCCTGCAGCCCCATCAGCAGTCCCCAGCCCAGTCCCCCTCAGAGGGCATCACTGAGCCCCAGCGGCAGCCCCAGGCTGCCCCCTGTTATCATCCACTTTCTTCCTGGGATTCCCCTGGGTCCCTCCTTAAATCCCCCGACTTCAGAAACCTCCGGGGACAAGCAGGCACCAGCCCCTAGGGTCTGGTAGACTCCAAAACTCCAAGGGTCATCAGTCAAGTTCTCCTAAAACCTTACTCCCTCTGTCATCCTGGGCACTGGAGACAAGCCACCCAGTGGAGACCTTTCTTACACGGCTTTGGGGGAAGACGAGGAAAGCCGTCTTGCCACAAACCTCGCACAGCTGTCAATTTGAACAAGGGTCCCTACACCAATCGTCTTCTTTCATAGAAATGCAAGTGGGAGGCAGAGGGTCAGGGGAGAGTGCTGACTGCGGAGATTAGGGTTTGCAGAGACGTCAGATCCCCACTGTCAAAAAACCCTGTCTTTAGAATGTGGGGTACTCAGCCCTGCATTTCCAGCTTTGGGGTGAGCTGACCATGCAGGGGCAGCTGGGAAACCCCACGCCACATTCAGTTCCCAGCAACTGTCTCTGTCTGTCCCTCAGCCTGTACCGCTGCTTGTCATCTTGTCCGTTGCCTGACGCTGGTTCCAGGCTCTCCCCGTAATCATGCTTTGGGATCCTGCCCCAGCCTTCATGCCACATGTTTATGACCAGCATGTCTGCCTGTCGGAGTGATGAGGGGCTGTTCTGGAAATACCATCTCCTCCCTCTTGCCACGGGGGTGATCGGATGACCCAAGCTGGGCGGTTGCTTCCCGTACCCCAGCCACGTAATAGATTCAAGCACAGACATGCGCCTCCTGCTGGGCCCGTCAGAGGCCTTCCTGGGGAGGTTCCTCTGAGCAGACCGGGTGGGGAAAGCCCGTCTCCTCCCTGTGCCTGTGAGGACATAAGCCTGCAGCTACCTGTCTCCTTGGTCCCACCTCAGGGGAACAGCTAGCTGGAGAGAATGAAGCTCCAACACAGAAAGAGGTGGAAAAGGAAGAGAGGGGATGAAGAGAAGGGAGTTCTGAGGCTGGCTCAACACCTGCCCACTCGGTGATTTCATTCACTGTATATCCTCTCTTTTACTCAAGCAATTGATCTGGGGTGCTGTCACATACAACCAAGAATCCTGGTATAAATTGTCTCCCCTTTCTAATCCAATCTGATCTCCTGCTACCCACTATCTACACACTTTATACCTCGTAAGCCAATCTCAAAGCAGTTCAACTGAGCAAGCATCAAATTCACAAAGGACTTGAAGTACAGGGAGGGAGAAAAAGGAAGCTCCTCTCAAAGAGCATTTGACGTGAGCATTCAAGAATGGATGAGATTGCCCTGGCTGCTGTGGCTCAGTGGATTGAGCACGGGCCTGCAAACCAAAAGGTCACAGGTTCAATTCCCAGTCAGGGCACAGGCCTGGGTTTGCTAGCCAGGTCCCCAGCAGGGGGTACTCAAGAGACAACCATACATTGATGTCTCCCTCTCTCTCTTTCTCTCTCCCTTCCCCTCTCTCTAAAAATAAATAAATAATCTTAAAAAAAAAAATGTATGGATGGATGAGATCTTCTGGAAGACAGAGGTGAGGAAGAGGGTTCTCCAGACAGAGGAAACAGCATGAGTGACGGCACAAAAACAGGAGAGTTGTAACTGGAAAGTCCAGCTTGGTTGGTGACTATAGTGGTGACAGGAGGGAGGGGCCAGAGCTGTTGTACAAAACACCTGGTCTGCCCTCTGCGAATACTTGCACTCAACTCTGGAGATTATGGGGAGTCATGAAAAGGCTAAGCGAACCCCTCCTGTCTCTAACTACATGGGCCAAAGGCAAAGCTTTGGAAAAATCATCTCAATAAGTAGATTTCCTCTCCTTTTTCACTGTTCTCCTTTTTCCTAAGAACAGGTAAGATGGCCCTTCTCTTCCTTCGGTTTACAAAGACTTTATTCCTAAAGGAATGATAAATAATTAAAACACCACTGCATTTGTTCTATATCGTTGTTAATTGAAAAAATTAAGGATGCATACGCTGCAACCTCCAGGGTGGCCCTGGGAGAGGTCGCGGGTGGCTCGGGGGAGAGGGGCTGGCGCCTTCCAGGCCTGCTGCCAGTGCTGCCTCTGAGCCAGGCATCTGGTCGACTGCCGTAAGCACGCCTCTTGCCTGTCCTCGCTGCTTCCCACCAAGCGCTCTGAGGGGATAATGTCATTTCATTCCTTAATGCACATTTCTCTTTGCCCATGTAAGAGCCAGGAGGTGAGAGCAGTATATTTATCATTCAAAAAATGGGGAAAGATACACTTCTCTCGAGTGGCCTCTCAGGGTCACCGGGGGCCCAGGCGCCAGGGCGACCTGCTGGCCATGAGATGTGGCACCTTCCAAGGGCACCATATTAAAGTCTGACGGCTAGCCTGATCACACTGCCCACCCCTTACCACCCACAGCCGACAGGTACAGACCTAGAGCTGAACGGAGCAAGGCCAATGTCTTCTCCCTGGAACCTGGGCCCCGTGCAGGTTCGCCCAACTTGGTGGGACTTCCCTCCTGTCCTTGTGACCCTCACATTTTACTTTCAATTTCTTTCTGTCACTGTCTGCTTAGGGCGTCAGGCCACCCCCACTGCCTGCTTAGCATAGAGCCGGCTCTCAGAAAGTCTTTGCTGAATGAATGATCATGTCCACAGGTTGGACTAACGCTTGTGAAGTTGGAAGCAGAGTTAAGCACTGTATGAGGCAGGAGGTACTAACTAGTGCCACAAACAGCCCCAAATCCCAGGGGCTCACACAGCAATAAGTACTCATTTCTCACTGAGCCCTCATGCGGTCACCCCATGCTCTCCCAAGTGGCTCTCCTCAGGCAGCAGCTCACAGGCCCGGGGCCCTTCCTTCTTGCAGCCTCTCCTACTCCCTGCTAGCTCCTTGAAGTGGTCTCCACTCGGCTGTGGATGAGGAAAGAGAACCGACTGTGTGTCCCGTCCCACCCCCATACCCACCACCATGCCTTGCCATCCCTGTATCCCTCTCCTCCCAGTGAAAAGCTCCTTGTCAAGACTCCAGGGACCCTTCCTTCCAGGTGTTCCCCACCTGGCCTGCATCACACGAGCTCCTGCACGGTCTAGCCTCCCTGAAGTCCTTCAGAACGATCTCCCATTGCGTCAGGCGCGCCCTGAGGAGGGCCTCTCCGCAGGCTCCACCTTAAGAAGTTTTCCCGGACACGGGATGAGCTACTGGGATTGAAACACTGCCCCCCACTGCAAGGGGAGAAACTGGCTAGGGCTCAGCTTACCCCTTTGGCTGGGGTCCCAGTCCCCCGGCTGCTGCCCTCACTCGGTGGGCGGAAGGGCCTCCCGGCCTCCCACTGCCGAGGCCAGGTGAGTGGTCCCTTCCCGGAGAAGGCACGTACCAGGCGAGGCTGAAGAACATGGTTGGCTCCCGAGGACCCTTGCCCAGTCCCCCTTTCCCTTCAGGCGGCCCCATGAGAAGAGTTGAGACTTTGCCTCCAGGAACCCAGGCAGAGCCACATTCTAATGAGTTGCTTTTCTCCTTGGTTTGTGAGCAGTGGTTGCGCGAAGCTGCGTCTTGCTGTGAGTTCTGCTTTCTGCATCTCGCTCCCCCGCCCCAACCTTTAATGTTCCCCTGATCCAATTGCCTTTGCATTAAATAAATAAATAAAATAAAATGTTTCCGTGGAATACACAAACCCACTCTCGGCAAGAGACCGAGGCGGCACAGAAACCGGGAAAGATCCGTTCTCCTCGTTAAAGCCGCCAGTCCTTAATCTCCACACGGTCTTCTTCCCCACAGTCTGCCTGGATCACGCGAAGCAAAACCACAGCCTCCTCTCCCTCGGGGAGCTTTTGCTCCCCGAGGTTCAGATACTAACAAACCTCAGCATTGGAAGATCACACAGACATCGCAGACATCAGAGCTGGCCCGGGGCCTGGCGGGAACCGAACATGCGAGGAGCAGTGGTCCAGGCAGCCTCCCTCTGGAGTGTGGGTTTCTGCGCGTCTCTCTTGGCAGTTCAGGAGGACAACCTCAGGAGGCTCTACAGTGAGCGTGGGGCCAGTAGCAGGCGCCCTCTGCCCACTGGAACCAATCAGGCCGTGCGGGTGAAGGGCTTCCGACAGGAGGCGTGTGGCCCGCCGACGCTGCCGTGATCAAGGCTCTACGCCTCCTCTGCCCCAGTGTCACCTCTGCGTGTCTCCCGGGCCTCCCCCATTCCAGAGAGGGGCTCTCAGACTGGCAGTGCCATCCCCCGCAGCCAGGCTGGCTCAAGGGAGGATGCCACAGCTCTTCTGAAGAGCCCTGGGCGGGGCCTCCCCTCCTTCAGCAGATTGAGCCCTATCTTTGTGCCCTTCCGAGGCAGGGGGAAGAGGAAGTGGCTTGGGGAATGGTCGCTGTCCCCATTTGGTTAAAAACCCACCAGGGCTGGTTAATTAACCTCGAATCTAAACTATTTGCAAGTTTTCTTTATTTCAAATATGCATGGAGCAAGTGTACTTGTGTTGGTTTGAATCATTCAGCCGCCCACTGATGCGTGTGTATGGATGAGGCGTGAACCTGTCCCTCCCAAGAACAGTAGGGTGGGGATGGAGATGAAGGTATCAGCCTTTTCTCCAAGAACTCAGTCTAGTTGAGTGGAACAGACACACACATTAAAAATGAGACAAAATAAGAGCAATTTAAGGCCAAATGAGACGTTTAAGGGAGGCAGAAAGTAAAATTATAACAAGAGCTACTATTCCCAGAACACACGCCCACTCTGTGCTTCAAAGATCTTTCATCTTCACAACAACCTACTGAAATAGGTATTATTATTAGCCCTCTTTCACTGTGAGAAAATTCATGCTTAGAGAGGTTAAGTGATTCTCCTGAGGTCACACAGCCAGTAAATGAGACAGTTGAAAGCTTACACTCCACTCTATTGATTCCGAGGCCTGTGTTTCTACCCACCGCGCAATCCCAGAGGGCGTGAGTCTGAGGGAAGACTCGGGGCAGACCTCAGCTCAACGCACAGAATATATTGACTGCCTAACAGCCCACGTCTCCAGTGATGCAACAGGCTGTGCCGCGTACACGGGCCCCTGCCCAGAGAGAGGTTCAGAGGTTCTCCTGGCAATGTAAAAAGAATCCAGGCCTGAAAGAAGGTTGCACAAATACATCTCCATATGGGAAACATTGGCGGAGGAGATTTGGTAGGCTCGAATTTGACCAAGTAGCTGGCGAACGTGTTGACCGGGATACAGAGGTAGGGGTCATAGGCGGGTCTGAGGGAGTCAGTAAAGCTGATCGGCCGAAGTAAAGACTGGGTATTGGCCAAACCTGCCCTTGCCATGGACAAGGCCTAGCAAGGTCTTGGGTTGGTTTAAAGGGACGGGTTACTAGAAGTGGCCAGGAAGAGTTGGACAGGTGGGGAAGCTGAGGAGAGGTGAGTGCCACATCCTAAGGAGGACTGGGGTGCAAATACAGAAAACTCGGTTTCTGCCTTTGAGAGCCATCTGCACACAGAAAGAAGAGGTCAGGCCACTGCAGGGTCAGAAACTGGGGAGCAAGAGCCAGGCTAGGGGTCCTGCTGCAGTGTCAGTGTCACGGGGGCCCTTCCTACAGCCACGTGGGTTAAAGGCACGTGGGGGTGGGGGCGAACAGCGTTGAGAATGGTGGGCTTAGACACCCCATAGGCGCCCCCCACCCCTGGCACAGCAAAGCCCTTGGAGAATGACTAGACAACCACACCCTGAGACCAGAACGCCCGGTCCAATCCAGAGCGCGGTGACATGGCGCCTGTCCCAGAACATCCATCTGGCAGAGACAAGGAAATCGCAGGCCTAAATCTGCTCTTTGCCATTTTCTAGAAATGGCTTCACTGGTTTACTTGTTAAAAAGAAGGAAAAGAAGGAATACGGGCCAATTCTGAGGCCTAATTGCCTTCGCTCTCTGCTGGAGCTCATGCTTCCTCCCGCAAACCCGCACTCCCGCCCCGTGCCGCCAGCCCCGCTCCCCGCTTCCAATCAGCCCTGAAAATAGCCCTTGACAGAGATAATAGGAAGAACAAAGAGAAATTCAGAGGAGCAGAGAGGGGGGCGGGGAAAGCCTAAATGGCACCACTTTGTTTTCATAAAGGACCCTTCAGTTAGTCCCTGATTGGTCTCCAAACAGCAAGGTGTTAAATAAATCCCAGGACACGGACTTGGTCCGAGACCAGTGAAGGGTTCTTTGATGTTTTTAGGTCATAGGCTCCTTCGAGAATCTGCAACAGCATGGACCCTCACGCCCACAAGGAAAATGCACATAAACACCTATTTCATATATGAATGGGGGCTTTGTAGACTCCCCTAAAAACCCTAAGCACAGGCCCTGGTTAAGAACCCCAGATACAGGCCATCTCTTTTTTAAAGGCTTTCCTGAGTGTGATGTTGCCAAAGTGTCAAGGGTGCCCACATAGCCGAGGGCTGGGCCATTTTCCCAGGCCAGTCGGGGGTGGCAAGACAGGGAGAAGGTGCCTCTTTCGCCTCTGCACCCACATCCGACCAGCCCAGGGCCATGTACATGATAGTCATTCTTCAGGAAAGTGAGTGAGGGAGGGTTCCATAAACTGGCACGGTCAGTTCTCTAGCAGGGTGGGAGGTATGTCCTATGTACAGTCCTGGGAATCTGGAGGGCAAAAGGTAAGGCTGAGGGACCATCTGTGCTCAGGGATCTGGGCTGTGGTGCATAATGCTGGCCAGTGAGCATTTATTAAGCACCAACTGTGTGATCAACCCCATGCCGGGTTCTGGGAACAGGGGCGGGGGAGGGGCTGAGAGATGAGAAGGAACTGGAATACCAAAGACAGAGGAACTCTTAGAAATCTAACAGGTGAGGAGGTTGGGGCCCAGAAAGACCTGTTCAGGGCCAAACATCCGGTTGACAGCCAGGCCAGAAACAGAGCAGGTCTTCTGACCCGCTGCCCATCTCTCCCTTGTCCTGGCGTCTGGGGAGAACACAGGCCGTGGTGATTAACGAAGGCTCAAGGACAGCTTGAGCAGAGTGAGCCTAAGAAATCTGCAAACCATGGTCTGGTGCCCAAGGTCAAACCCTGTCCAGTCCAGCCTGGGGCGGTAGGGGCGGAGCTGAAAGGGCTGAGCTGCCCTGTGCTAGGCCGGGAGGACTTCCATCTGAGAGCCCACTGCTTGGAATCCGTCAGCTGTGGCCAGGCAGGCTTCCTCTCTGGGCTCCGAGGTCGTCCAGGCCAGTCCTCTGCCTCTGTCCCTGCCTCCAGGCAGCCCCCATTCAGCATGGCGCAGGCCCCAGCACATGTAGGTGTCAGGGAGCATCTGCGACAGGGCCCACGGGGCCGAGAGAGGCCTGCCTGGGAGCAGTGCTAATCGGGGCCTCTCCCAGCACACCACAGACTGTCAACCTAATAGGGCTGCGCTGAGCGCCTGGGGGGGAAGTCAGTTCCAATCAGGCCATGCTGTTCGGCCGCAGACAAACGCAGGGTGAGGGCAGATCTGGCCTCTGAGGGAAGCCGACCTGGCCCTCCTCCCTTTCCGATAAGCCCACTCCTTGAGAAGGGGAAAAATGAAGACTGGGTTTTCTCCGCAGCTGTCAAAGGAGCCCCTCTTTTACCTCTTTTGCTCAAAAACAATGTTGAGAAGATACGGCAGGCCTGGCTCCCTGGAGACCCAGAACTGCAGGTAGACGCTCCCAACAGCTGCGAATCTTCAGCCAATGAAACCCAGCCTCACACTCCTGGCCTGTCCCCGGGGCCCAGGGTCCCCGAACCTATGGCCCCAGCTGGCTTTGAGTAAATCATACAGGTCCCTTCTGAAGATAGAATCCACTCTATCTCGGCCCCTGCCAACCCTAGATAAGACGCACCTGTTTAAAAGGATAGTCTGAGATATTGGGACGGCCACTCAGATGACTGAGGCCATCAGAGAGTTTCCCCACCCTTGGGGACACACACCTGGGGACCGGTGTGCATCCTCCCTCAGTAGTAACTCAGATTAAGTCCACAAATGACTGAGCACCTGCTATGCGCGGCCCTGCGTTCTGTGCGGTCCCACGGCCGAGGCAGCTCGCCTGAGCTGGTCTTCTCTCACATGGACAGAAAGCAAAGCTCCTCTGTCCCACCTCCTGCCTTTGAAACACACTGCAGGGATTTGGGGAAGAGGTGGCTAAATTTAAAAGTAAGTGCCTTCATCGCCCTTTTAGAAAATATGCAAGAACCATCTGGAAGACCTCAGTGCACCTCCCTGCCCCTGGAAACCATCCTCACTGCCTCCTCTTGCTCCGAACTTGAGTCCTTGAGAGAAGTCAGCGTGTAGCCCATGGTTCACAGACTCAGGCCTCCCTGCTTCCTAGCCTGACATTCGCGCAAGAGAGACTTATTCCCCTCCGAGTCCTCAAACAGCCTCGGTTTCCTCTGATGTCAGTGGTACCTTCTGCTTAGGATTGGTTTGAAAACCACAGGAGATCATTCATGTGAGTGCTCACTGCTGGGCTGGCACATAGTAGGCCCTCAGGAAACGGCAGCTATCGTGGCCGTGGTCTTGATGGAAGGAGTAGAAGGGGGACTCAGGTGCCCAGTCTCCCCTGTCTGTGCCCTCTAGGCTCCTACCCTCGCCAGGCACAGGAGGTGGTGATAGTCGAGCTGGAATCAGAGCCCAGCCGTTCCCCGCGTTCTGTGCTGAACCAAGAGCCACCCCGGGCTCTGGACTCTACCGTCCTAAAAAGGGCCCGCTGGGACAGGCTGTGTCAGTGGACCACCCCAGCCAGGTAGGGGGCCTTGAGACGGCCTGAGCGATGATGTCACTGGGCTGCCCAGGCTACTGGTGTGTACAACGTGCTCTGGTTTTAGTAAAGCACAACAGAAAAGGACTTTGTCCATGGCCTCCGAGGGAAGGGGGCCTGGCAGAAGCTTAAGGCTTCACTGGAGCTGCCATGAGAGCCTGGTCTTTTGTGTAGGCTATTTTTAGCATACGGAATGTACACTGTTACCCTGTCCAAACTGACAGATGAGTATCCTCGTGGCACCCACAGACCACTCATTCGACGGGGAAAACACTAAGTGAGCTTCTCCCAGTCATACCATGAAAAGCTGCTATATACCACATGCCACAGCCTCTGATTTTGTCGGGGGCAGAGGGGTGTTGAGATTTTATTTATTTATTTTTAGAGAAATGGGAAGGGTGTGCGAGAGATACATCGATCACTTGATTCCCACACGTCCCCAGCCGGGAACCTGGCCCACGACCCAGGCATGTCCCCTGACGGGGAATCGAACCAGCGACCCTTTGGTTTGCAGGCCAGTGCTCAATCCACTGAACCACACCAACAAGGGCTAGCAGGTGCCTTCTTAGTAGAAGACTCAGACGGGGGTAGCTGAGTCCAGTGAGTCCGGTTTAGCAAAGCATTTGCAAAAACGAACATTGTAGGGCCGAAGGTGACAGGCTGAGAACGCCATTGTCGTTGGGGACCTGGAAATCCACCTGTGATTTCCCATTGTCCCACAGCCATGGCGCCCTCCTGCTCTCACCCCCAGAAATCCACTGCTTGGAGCCAGTGTGTCCACCAAACATGAAAACCCAGACCAGCCCGTTTCTCGGGTCCACCTGGGACTGAGGCATTCTTTGTTTGGTTAGCTGGTGTCACTTTTTGTTTTGTGTTCTCCTCCACTCACCAAGCTCCTCGGACTGCACACCTGTATGACAGTAAAGGCCTTTTCCCCCTCATGACCCATCTCACTCTGCTTGTCCCACAGAGGTCGGCAGAAATGTCGCCTCCACAACCACGCTACCCCAGGCCACCCAGCTTAGGACAGGTCCTTGCTGTATGCACTTTCGGGGTGCCCTGCATTTTTCCTGCAGAGCATGATAACAGTTTGCATTTACTGCTCATTTGTCTCCCTCATTAGCTCACAAGTTCCCCAAGAGCAGGGGCATGCCTGTTCTGTTCGTTACTGTTTACCGGTGCCCGACAAGGCCTGGCACAGAGTCCAGACAGAGTAGGAATTCATTAAGTGATACTCACTAAGTCGAATGAATGAATGAATGAATGCATGCATGCATGCTAAGAAGGGCCCCAGAATAATCTAGACTGAAAGCCTCCAGAATTCTTCACATTTATTTTTACATTTCTATTAAATTTATGGGAGTGACATTGGTTAATAACATTATATAGGTTTCAGGTGTACAGTTCTATAATACATCATCTGTATAGCGTATTGTGCATTCACCACCCATTCCACTCAGCCATTAAAGAGGAAGAACATTTTACCACCTACAACAGGTGAACTGCAGCCTCTTTGTGGAAAAACCTGAGCAAATACAATCACCTGCCCTTTAAGACGACTGAGGAAGGGCCTGGGGTAAGGGGTGACCTAAAAATCTCTTCCAGGCGCTGAGAGGGCTACACACACGCCCATGCAAGGCCACCTACAGTCTTATCACCCCAGAGGAGAACCAGTGAATGAAATTCTGGAATTTCTGGTCTGCTGCTAACCAACGCCGAGGGCTCACAGGCCCAGCGTGAGCCTCCCTCTCCTGCTTCTGACCGCCCCAGCCTGCTGACCTCTTCTGTCCCGTGCCCCCCTCACACCTCACTCTGCTGCCACGGGGCCTGTCCCATTGCTGTACCCCACCCCGGGAGGCAAGCGCACGCTCTATCCTGCGTGACCATAGCCAGATCCAAGGCTGAGCATGCTCGGTGAAGGCTAGAGGGCTTCTTACTTGATCGTGGATTGCAGGAAGAGCATTTCTTCAACAGGAAGGGCAAACTGAGAACGGTGCTACAGCATGACACAGAAGAATAAAAATGCAGGGTAGAAATAAAGATGACAGTGGTGAGACCCGGTGCCAGCTGCCTAGTACAAGAATGGCTTTGGATCTGGTCCCATTCCGTTTGTTCACCTGAGCCACTCTGCATCCCAACTGGGCGTCAGGCGCAGAGGTGAAAAGTGGTGGAAGGGGGGTGGGCACGAACGGTGACGGGAGGGTGTACGGAATAAGCAGACCCAGGCCCTGCCTGGCCATGTATCGTGGTTGAGTGCACCCTAAAGGCAGGAGCTTGTGTGACTGTGACCTGAGGCCAGCCAGGAAGAGACCAGGGAGGGCTGTGAACACACCTCACACTTGACCAGCTTCTCTGGTAAGTCTGCCCTCAGTGCTGACTTCTCTGTAACATTCTTCTCTTCCGGAGGTTAGGAAAGTTACCGAACGAGAGCTGTAGCCAAGCGTGTGGGCAAGCAGACAATCAAGGACAGGATTAGAAGGAGGAGAAAAGGCACCAGGCCACACCTGCAGGAGAAAGGAAAGGAAAATGACACAGTGGGAGGGGAAAAGGAGATCGGCCCAGGCACCCTGATGCAAATTACTGCTTACAGAGCAGATGACATCGGAGCCTGTCAGAGCCCACAGGTCCATCCCTGGGGGAAGGGGGGAAGGATAAAAACCCCAGGTATCTCCCGAAGCCCATAGATGCAGAAAGTCCTAGCAGGAGGAGGCCAGGGGAGCCCAAGGTAAGAAGGGAGAGACACAGGGACAGAGACAGAGACAGAGACAGAGACAGAGAGATGAAGGCAGAGAGACAGAGAGAGGAAGCACTCACTGAAAGTTGCTGCCCAGGTTGTCACTGGGCATGACAGTGACTTCCTAGTGGATACAGCCTTGCCCCAACCCTGGACAGTCACCAGTCTCCTATCATGAGGAGTTCACTATTGAGATCAGGAGAGTCCAAAATTCATCCTACTTGCAAGTTCGCAGTTTTACAGGAGCAGGTAAGAGACATGAGCCTCCCAGGTCAGAAACAAAGCTCTCATTCCTCACTGCCCAGCAAGTAGTATGAGCATGGCATTTGCATTGGTTCCTCTTGATCACCCAAGTCCCATGGGGACAATGGGAGGGGCCCAGGCGACTGCTGCACACACTGTGCATTTGCTTCCCAGCTGAGGGACTCCGAGCTTAGGAAACGCCAACCCTGTAAAGACGATGTGAACCTGCCTGACTTTTGTCCTGCAGGGAGACGTTACCCTTACTACACTACGTAGTACAAATACCCGCTCTCTGCTCTTTACCCCAAAGGGAGACACTGCATCTTCCAAGGCTGTTTGCTAAACAAATATCCCAGAAGACAGAGTCTAAAGCAAAGGTTGTCGGTGCCGCTGCGCGCCAGAGGAGTGGAAATGCAAGAGACCCGTAGAGAATTGTCTCGCAGCGCTCGCAAGCCACAGGCAGAGTCCTACGTCGTCCCCGCAGAGAGCACAGGGTGAGGCAGGCGGGTGTGCTTCCTAAGGGGGAAGACGTGGAGCCCGATACTGAAAGATGGCGGAGACAACCTCGCATTCTGGCATGGCTCTCACTGAGGAATACGTCCTCTAAGTTCCACTCTAAACCTTGGGTAGGCCAGGGCACAGCCAGGGACCGGCACCTGAGCAAACAAGACTCCCCCTGGCCTCCCCCAGGCAAAAGGTGCTCTAGGGTGTTTCTGGGGTTGCCTAGAATCTGAATCACATTCCAGGCCATTCTCTGGCCACTGAATGAGTGCCCCTTGCAGATCCCAATCTCTGCATTCTGTCTGTGGCTCGGCACACCCCGCCCCCACCTCCAAAGTCATCCACATAAGGCCTCGAGGATGGAGGTTTCCAGGTTCATGCTCTGCCGCAGCCAGCGGGAGGAGAGCGCCTGCGAAGGGGCCCCCTCTTCACCATGGGCAAGTGGTGAGAAGTTAAGATTTGGGGCATCCGGCTGACTGCTGGGCCCAATGAGGAGATGACTACTTCACACACCTTGCATGCAGAAGACAGGTCAGGTGGCCATTTCGATGACTCCACCAATCGCCCTGCCTCTCCTGGGGGAAGCAGTAACCGGGGCCACTCCTCGACTCATAAAATCCCAATCCTTGGGCACACCCTGTCCTTCCTCATAGAATTTGTAGCAGGGGGTGCACATGCCATGTCGCTGGGCTCCTGGGACCTCTCTAGGAGTTTCCGCAAGCCCCTAATCTCCTCCCCTTCTCCCCAGAATCTCTTAAATAAATATTATGCGATCAATTACTGCATTGCCCTACTTAATTGATTTATATGCACTTTAAAAAGTTTTACGCTGCACTGGAAACACATACATCAGAATACTTGATTGAATTGGAGAAAGGAGAAGGGAGAAAGGGAAATAACATTTACTGCGCACTCACTGTGTGCCAGGTAACGCACAAGGCACTTCACGTGCGTTACTGCGTTTAATCCTCACAGCTACACTGCAAGGCAGCTATTTTTCCCTATTTAGTAGATGAGGAAACTGAGACCTACCAAGGTTAAGGGGCTTGCCCAAGGTTACAGAGCTGTTAGCTGGAAGAGGCAGGTGTCAACTGCAGTTCTGACTCTAAGCCAACATATATTTCAAGACTTAAATGTCATGTTTCTATAAAAAGTTCTGAATAGGGAAAACTCCTTATGGTAGCAAGTTTCATGGAGGGAGTAAGATTCCATTTGCATTGTTTCCCTGTATCACATCTTTCGCTGTAAGTGAATGCGCCCATGTGCACCATTTCACACTTGAGGGTAACGGGGGGGCGGGGGGTGGGGTGAGGAAGGGGATGCCGAGGGGTAAGATAAGGGCGTTTATAAAGCATGAGAGTCTTCTCTCTAACATTAACGTTGTTTAGAAAATTTTAGCTATTAAAAAAAAAAACGCAAGCTATTTCTATTCAATACCATTGTGAAAGGTTATAGAGAACATTTATTCATTCAATAAGTGTTTAGAGGAGATAACTCACAGGCAGACGGTGAAGAACGAGTGGCTCAAGGCTCCTCAGAGCTGATATCCTACAAGCTGAGGCGATGCTTAAAGCCCACGACAGCTGCGTAGGCACGACCCCAAGCAAGCGGAGACACACAGGTCTCGTGCTGTGCAGAGCCCAGGGCAGGCGTCTGCGGGTCTGAGGGCCTGAGCGTCAAGGACAAGAAGCCAGGTACCTCCCCTTCGTGACACAAGGTGGGCATTGTCAATTCAATCACAGGGAGCCCCGAGACCAAGTCAAGGTTCGGCGTATTAGTGTGGGTTCTCCAGAGAAACGGTACCAACAGGATGACCGTCGGTAGACAGATGACAGAAGGATGGACAGGCAGACAGTCACAGACAGATCGACATTGTAAGGAATTGGCTATTGGAATTGCAGAGGCTAAGAAGCCCTGAGTTCTGTAGGTCAACGAGCTGGAGACCCAGGAGAGCTGCTGCTATAGTTCTACTCCAAGTCCGAAGGCCCGGGAACCAGGAGAGCTAATGATACCAGTTCCAATCTGAGTACAAGTCCACAGGCAGAACACGACCACTGACCCAGTAAAAAGACAATCAGAAAGAAAAGAGTTCCTGCTTATTCATTGAAGGGCCAGCTTTTTGTGCTGGTCAGGTCTTTCAACTGATTGGGTAAGGCCCACCCACATTGGGGAGGGCAACCTGCTTTATTTAGTCTACTGATTCAAATGTTCATCTCACCCAAAAACACACTCCCACACCCAAAACACACCCAGAATAATGTCTGACCAAATATTTGGGCACCCTGTGGCCCATCACAGTGACATAAAATTAACCATCACAGCTGGAGATTATTTACCCTTTTACTAAAACAAACTGCTACGTTGTGTGAGTTTGTGTCTGTTCTGTAGCTTTTCTGTCTCTTCCTACCAGTCTGTCTGTCATCACTTCTGGTGGTCATTGTCCTGCCGACAGAAGGACCCCTCTTCCCCTTAGAGTGACTTCTAAGTCACTCTGGTTTTTAAACACTGGAGTTTAAGAATCTTGAATGAGTCCATAGATGGCAGCTACAATGCCTGCGATGGAGAGCAAACACTCTGTGACGTGGGAAATGTTTGCTTCTATTCTGATTCCTAGACCTGTGACCTAAATAAGGGAACTTACCAGATAACATGAAGACTTTCTGTCTCCGGACGCATCCAACAAAATTACAATAATCATGTGAAAACAACTCAGGGGTAGGGGTGTTTTCACAGCTTCTGGGGGCAGGGGCAAATGGGCATACAGTAATTACAAAACACAAAAAATGCGAAAACAGGTAGCTAAATAGAACTGATGCTCCCAGTTTTTTCATCTGTGTCAATTATCCTTTGAGAAAATAGTTTCCTCTAAAACCAACAGAACCAGTCTTCCCTGTGACTTCCCATGCAATAAGCGACTCATGTCCCACCTAAGAATTTCCAAAAACAATAGCTCAAATGATCAAAACATTCAGTACTTCATACAAAGAGTAGCAACCATTCTGCTTGACATCACTTTATCAGGCGTGAGAGTCAAATTTTTTAATAGCTTCAAATTAACAACAAGGAGATGTAATTTTTGTTTGCTTGTTTAAAAGACCAGCAGAGGTTTTCTTTTTGCTTGTTTAAGCTTCATTTAATTTAAGCTCCAATCTGCCCCTCTTCGATTGCATTTCCAAATCCTAAATAAAAGTGATAACTCTGTCTGCCAGTTGTAACAAACTGCTGGTACCAGTTATTGCTTTTTGAAAATATATATATATATTCACATATATATTTAAAAGTTAAAAAAAAAATTTAATACTTAGCTGACAGCTTTATCCAAAAGTGGGGAGAAAATCCGAGACTTTCAAAACCACCCAATCCATTTGTAACAACCTCTTTACATTGAGATACCTCTCAATGTATCTTCTTTATTGTTCTTCATAAACAGGCTATTGGATCGCTCCAGCTTGCAAAGCAAAAAAATGAGAGAATCTCCTCCCATCCATGCCTCTCTTATCTCTTAATTGTTTTGTTCTGAGTGCTGGGGGAGACCCGTACAAATGTCTCTGCTATTTCATTTGTCCTCTCCAAGCCCATTCCTACTTTCCTCCAGGGCTTTTGACTCCTTCTGTTCTGTTTCTGCCTGAACCTCTATCTGCTTACTGTTTTCTGTATCAAACCCTGCTTAAGTGTTTGCGATTTCATTTCAGAGGATGGTATAAGAGAGATAAGAGTCAAAGGCATTTTGAAAGCCACTTTTCTGCATGTCTGTTCTGGGTAGGTTGAGGTAGAGGTGCTTAAAAAGCTGCTCACCCGACATCAGAGGGGGCCTCCTGTCTGGGGGTCTGCGACCTGCCTGGCTGCCCGAGCATTCGGCCACTTCCCTTGTTTCCCGAGGGCCCTGCCGGCTGTGTCTTCTCCTCCTGCTGCTGTGGCCACAGATACCCAACCTCACAGTCCTCCCCGTGAAACTGAGGTCTCCCACAACAGGAAAGGGACAAGTAAGTCGAGAGCCTTACAAGTGGCTTGGCCAAGATGGGATGGAATTTTGTAAATGTGGTTAATTTCTTGTAAATGTACAAGTTACAGGCTCCAAGGAAGAAGCCATGGAACAAAGTCTGGAGGGGGATGGTGGGGGGAGACCTGTGTCAACAAAAGTTCACTGCCACCACTCCACTGCGGACAGGATTCCCCAGTCTGGAGCATAGTAAAAGGAGAAACTTTTTCCAAGTGAACAATTTGCTAACGGAGAAATGCAGACTCTAATGGGAACCAGAAGTACGTGCCGGGGAGACAAAGGGGTGGCCGCCACTTATAGAGCAAGTTCCTGCCCTGGTTCCATTGGTCCATTTTCAGGCAAGTGAGGAACCCAGCTTTGCAAAGTTTGATTGGTCCGCATAGCGTTGTCGTGATGGATTGACTTCACACCTTCTGATTAGTCATTATGGAGCTGCTCTGATTGGTCAGAATAGATGCCAATGCGGCTATAGCTACGCAGTTCCGATTGGATGAGGCAGGGCTTAGCTCATCAGTGGGAAGATGATACCATGAGTTCCTCTGTAAGGTTCAGCTCGGACATCAGGAACGCGGTGCAGGAGGCGGCCCGCATTCAGTCTGTGGCTTCGCCCTGCAGGGCGGCGTACCTAAGAGGCCTCTGTGAACAATGGCTGCTACACTCTGCTGACGATTTTGGGTCCAATGAACCATGAGGAGTCCTTCTTGGAAGATATATTCCTCCTCCGGACTCACAGCTGTTAACTAAACCCTGATTCCTCAATGTATGCAACAGAGTGAGCATCTCCTCGGGGAAAGAGAAAAAAATAAAGTAGATAATAGGAGGAAGAGAAAGGAAAAGCTATTTCAAATAAGGTGGCCAAGGAAGGCCCCTCCAAAGAGGTGGAGACCCGAAGCAATGTGGGCAGGCGCACAGAGGAAGCTGGCTGGGCGGGAGTCAGCCACGTGGCTAGAGGGGCCGCCGGCGTGAAGGCAGCGGAAGGCAGGCCAGGGTGGCGGGAGCGGGGTGAGCAGGGCAGGGGGCGTGCGGAGAGGACAGAGGGGGTTGGCCAGGGAGGGAGGGTGCAATAGGAAGAGGGCCTGGCTCAAGCGGGGTCTTGGGCAGCATCTCCGCCATTCCCCGCGCACGCATCTGAGCAGTCCTCCGTGGAGGGAGGGCCTAGCCGCAGCACTTCCTGTTTGTCCCCACCGAGTTTCTCTTCTTCGCTCGGGCCCCTTGATCCAGCCTGTCAGCCAATATGCCAGCTTCCTCTCCCAGCTCCCTGCCACCAGCACGGGGGCCGCCTTTGCCCCGCGGCAGGATCCAGGCCGGAAGGAAATGTGACTACATGGGGTGAACGACGGAGCCCACTGGTACATCGCACCGGAGGTAGAAAAAGCATGAAAGTCTGATAACAGAATTTTTTAAAACAGAGTCTTCAGGAGCCACGATTTGCAGGAACAAACAGTTCATCTTCCTAAATAGCAAAGGGGATCTTTAGGGCAGTGAAAATGCCCTGCACGGTACCGTAATGATAAACACATGTCCTCACACATTTGTACGAACCCAGAGAATGTACGGCGC
Source organism: Mormoops blainvillei (assembly GCA_004026545.1). Classification (NCBI taxonomy): domain Eukaryota; kingdom Metazoa; phylum Chordata; class Mammalia; order Chiroptera; family Mormoopidae; genus Mormoops; species Mormoops blainvillei. Next base: position 5,727 of record PVJD01003202.1, on the reverse strand, counting down.
CAAGAGCAAGCTGTAATGTAAGCCATGGCCTCTGGGTGATAATGGTGCGTTCGCATAAGGTCATCAGTTGTAACAAATGCACCGCTCTGGTGGGGGACGGTGGCAGTGGGGGAAGGAGCCAGTGCATGTATGGGAGCAGGGGTCTATGGGAAAATTGTCATACCTCCTTCCCAATTTTGCTGTGAACCTGAAACTTTCTTTAAAAAAATAAAAGAAAATCTTTATTTAAAAAAAATGCCGGGAAGCTATTTATCAGACAGTTTACAGTCTTCTGACGTTATTCATTCCCTTAGATGCTCATGGGGAATGTCTATGTTAGATACTTGATCAGAACCAAGTATCCGAATTCAATTAATTTAATATACAAGTGATTAAATGTCTTTTCTTCACTCTCTCCCTTTTTGCCTATGTGTATTTCCCCATTTTTAAAGTGCCCATATAATGATGACGAAGCAAAGAGAAGGACAGACGGCTTCTAAAGCAGGTCCCCTCCACCCCCTGCTGTGCTCCCCTGTCCCCAGTCTCACACCCCACACTCGGCACCTTGTTCCAGAACCTTTCGAGTTCCACTGCAGCGTTTGGACCTGAAGTTCCTTCTCTGCTCTTGGTCCTGGTATGCTTCTGAGCTCGATGAAGCCCCCGCCCCCCAACCTGGCCTCCCCGGGCCCCCAGGAGTCCCCAGAGCTAAGATCTGGCTGGCAGTGCAGAGTCCCCTCACCTCACCCGGGGAACGTGGCTCTCGGTTCATGCAGCACTAGAGAGGCAACAAAGGAGATAAATGGAATTTCTGCTCAGTGAGTTGATAATAATAAATAAGGCTTTTTCTCCAAAGGCTTGAAACTTGTTGGCTCATTTCAATGCACAAAATCATTCATTTACAAAATCCTCTCCACAGACGTGAAGTAGGTGGGGGATTAGTAATCACTAACCCCATTTTGCAGATGGGGACACCAGGACCCAGGGGGAGCTGAAATTCCTAACCACTGGCAAAGCAGGCATCCTGACTCCCAGGCCAGCGTCTCCAGAGAGGGCACCACCACCGCCCGCCCAAGCCAGCAGTGGAAGCACAGGCTCCAGAAGTAATCCCTGATCCTCAGGAGTCTGTGCTGAATTTTCCCCTAACTGCTCCCCTCCTCTCACTCTGAGCTCCCTAATGACCCATCCTCCCAACACTGGGCAAACTGAGGGCAGGGCCCAGATACCCCCCACCCCACCCCCGTCTGTTTCACACTGAATGTGCTAAGCAAAGGCCTCTCTCGCGACGCCTGGCCATTGATGATGTGTGGATCTGCTGAACCAGCTCCAGGCCCTGGTATTTCCCAGAAGAAGCCTGCCAGGGGAGGCAGAGGCAGCCATGTGGCTCCGAGCAGGGAGAGGACATCCTTCTCCTGCTCTGCCTTCACTGTCAGAGCTTCCAGCCTCGGGTAACCATGGCAATCACCAACATGAACCACCGCAGGGACAGGAGCCTCAGCAGGCCGGCTCTGACCTGCTCCAGCTGCAGATGGTGCATCAGCTTCCTGCAGCACGCAGGCCCCCGTCTGCATCCCTGCAGCCCGGCTGCCTGCGCCCAGGGGCTGCAAGGAAGAGTCTGTCTACCAGACCCAGGAGTCGGTACTGGAGGGAGAAAAGGGGCCTGAGCCTCCAGCAGCCCCGGCATGGCCTGTGTCGGGAAAGGCCCTACGAAGCGACCCAAGATCTCAGTGGCCATGCCAGTGGTGGCCATGGCCCAGGGCTTATTCTCTGGACACCCTGTCCAGTTCTGGCCCTGCCTCTAAAGGTGGCAGCTGTCAGCCAGTCACCACCAGCGGCCAGCCAACTTGAACCTGTGGGACCTTCTCATGCCAGGAATTAGGGGCAACCACAAGTAATCTTCCACTGCCCTTTACCTAAGAGCCAGGCCGAGAAAGCCGCAGCACAGCCCTGCTCGCCCTGTTAAAGGGCTTCCGCTCTGGCCCATGTCACCGTGCCCACGTTTGAGGCATCGGGAGCCAGCTCTCCCCGTCCTGTCAGCCTGGCCTCGCCTCATTCCTAAACCCAGCTCCCCAGCTCCCCCACCGTCTTAGGAACTAAACTACTTTTCCAGTTGGCACAGAGTTGAGGCGCTGCCCAGAACCAAGGGGTCGGCCCTTTGCAGCACTGAGGGTCAGGCCACACTCCCACGGGGAAGCAAAACTGAGGACCGCTGTTTTCCTCAAGTTCTCAAGTGCTGGGAGAAAGGACAGCTTCCCCGTGTTACCAGAGTCCCTGCCACGGCCACCGCAGGGTTTGCCACAGGCCTCAGGCTGCATCCTGAGTTCAAGGGCTCTGCAAAGCCTGATAAACAATGCTAAGGATTCTGGAGTCTAGCTGCTTCTGAGAAAGCTTTAAATGGAAAAAGGCGAAGGAGCGAGTTTCCCAGGAACCCCCAAGCCCTGGCTGCCACCCAGCCCTGCTTGCAGCCCTGGGAGCCCAGTGAGGGTGATGGAGAACGACGCGGCACTCCCTCTAGTGGCAAACATCAGGCACAGACCCCCGGCGGCTCCCAGGTGGACCTTCCCTGCAGTGCAGGCTCCCCGCCAGTACAGGGCAGCCAGCCCTCCTCTCCCGAGTGGGAGTGGTGACCTGCTCGGCTTTGGGGAGCCGGGGCATCTCACCTGTGCCAGAGAAAAGACCGTGCCGTGGGGAGGGCGCCCCTCCAGCCTCAAAGCCACCCTGTGCCAGTTCACAGCAGGAATGCCTGGTCACCCTGTCCACCCAGTAGCAGGTCAGCAGAGCTGTGTGGCCTGCCTGAAACAGAGCTCTCGGCAAAATGCCGGCCTCTGAGCTGTTTTGCCACACTGGGCAGTCTCATCTTTCCAGCACTAAGTGCACAGGAAGCTTTGCAGGTGCCACTGAGCAGCCCCTCCAGGCCTCCCTGGGTGTCTGGTCCCTACCCCGCTGGGCTACCAGAGTTGGTTTCCATGTGCCTGCCACCCCTCAGGAAGATATCTCTATCCCCAGCACCCCACACGGTCACTGTCTGTTGAATCCAGATCTAATAATGAAGAAATAAAACAGTATTTGCTGCGACAAAATATGTTCTTCCACACGGAGACCATCTTTTTTGCCAGAATCCCCACAATACTCTACCTGTGCCCAGTGGGTTACTGTCTGTCTTAACTGTGTCCATCCTTCACACATCTCCCTTCTACCCTGCTCCACCCCACCCTTCTCCCCACGAAGCCCAGCTCCTCAAAGATAAAGCCAGTGTCTAGCTCATCTCCGGGGGAGGGTCTCCAGAAGAATGCTGGAAAAACATTTAAGCAAAGGAGCGAGCGACGGAAAACAGAGGGAGGAAGAGAGTGCAGATCTGTTACCCAGGTCCAACCAATGCCGGCACTTGATACAAACCCACGCGGATTGGCCTGTTCAGTCATGCTATCATCGGAGAGCCAGGGGTGCTCTTACTCTAATTCAATTAATCAGTCTCAACAGCTTTATGGAGATATAATTCACATGCCATACAATCCACCCATTTAAAGTGCAATTCAATGGTTTTTACTATATTCAAACAGTTGTACATCCATCACCACCATTGGTTTTAGAACATTTTCATTACCCCAGATAGGAACTCCACACCCATTAGCAGCCACTCCCCATTCCCTCTGAACCCCCAGCTCCAAGCAAGTGCTGATCTTCTTTCTGTCTCCATAGGTTGGCCCGTTGTGAACACTTCAGGTAAACGGAACCATACAATATGCAGTCTGTCGTGACGGGCTTCTCTCGCTTACGATGTTTCCGAGGTTCACCTGTGTTGCAGTGCATATCAGTGCTTCATTTCTTTTTATCACCTGAGAATAGTCCATTGTATGAATTCATACATTTTATTTATCCATTTATCAGTTGACGGACGTTTGGGTTGTTTCCACTTTGGGCTATTATGAATAATTTTCTTTTTATAGTCATGAAAAACAAAACTGATGCTTTCCTTCCTTCCAGAGGATATGAGCTACTTTACCATAAAAATGTCAAAGACATAATAAAATCTAAGACTATTCCCACGGGCATTACTGTTTAATTTTGAACTTCCTCTTTGCATCAGGTAGAGTGCTAGGTGCTTTCACAAAACATTATCTGTTTTCAACAGAAAATTTCGAGCAAATTTCTGCATAACCATTGAGTCCCAAGCTTAGCTTGAAGCTTCTCAGCAGCCAAGGCAAAAAGAGGAAGTGTAAGGAACTATAGGTTACAAAGTTGTCCCCGGTTATCACTGTAGGGTTGGAAACAGCTCTCTCACTCTCTCGCTCGCTCTCTCTCTCTCTCATTCGCTCTCTTCCGACCATTAAGAGGGCAGAGATGCTTTCAGCTGTCAATCAAGTGTGGAGCCTTTCTGTTGCCATACTTTCTGTTGTCCCCACTGACATCTGTGACATACTTCTCTGGTTTATACAGCACTTTCTTACCCATGATCTCTTTTAACCCAGTGGGGATACAGAAACTAAGTAAGTAGCTCCAGCCCCATTTGTAGGGCCTTGGTGTTTCTTCAGGAAGTGTGTCTGACAAGTTGAATACCCTGCATCCAGCACTACACTAGGCCTGGAGACATGAGGTAAACAAGACAGATAGGGCACTGCCCTCCCACAATTCATGGCCCAGGGAAGGAACCAGGCAGTAAACAGATGGATAACTAAGTAATTCCAAAATGTGAAATGCTGGGACTAAAATGGAGGGAGCTCTGAAGGCAAACATCAAAGTGGATGGAGAATGTGCTCACCTGGAGGACGGGTGGTTTTTCAGCTGCAAAAAGGAGCCACCCACGTGGTCAGAGGGAGGATGGTATTCGCCGCAGAGGGAATGGCACGGGTGAGAGGTTGGGGTGGACAAGAGCCTGATGCGGTCCGGGAGCGGGAAAGCCCCTGCAGCCAGAAAGCAGGCGTCAGGGAAGACACCCCAGACGGGGTGGCAGAGACCACAAGGGGCAGATCAGAACGGCCTTACAAACCAAGAGGAGGAACACGGATTTTATCCTCAGCGCAACAGGACTCCGTGAAAAGTTTTGGAGAGCGATGGGATCTAATTTAACTTCTGAAAAGACTGCTGTGTGGGTAATGAACTGCAGAGCAAGAGAAGAAGCTGGAAACCCCGTGGGAGGCTCTGTGGGTCTGGGAACAACGGATGGATGCCTACTGTGGACAAGACGGTGGGAGTCACACTGGAGAGAAGGGAGGAGAGCCGACATATATCCTGGAAGGAGAATCAAGTGGCCTCGATGAAGAACTGGCTCTGGGGAAGGAAAAAGGCATCGAGAAGAGAGAAGAATCACACATGCCTCCTAGATTTTGATTTATGGAACTCAGTGAATGATAGTGTCATCTACTGAAGTGGAAGAGAGTGGAGAACAAATGGGTTTGGGGAGACACCAAGAGCTCTGTGAGAGACACGGCTGGTTTAAAATGCTTGTGTAACACCCAGCTGGAGATGCCGAGCCGGCAACTGAGTGTGGGAGATGAGCCTTCCTGGGGGTGCAGAGTAGGGACTGTCAGAGCGGAGCGGCCTTCATAGGCACGGGTATGGATGAGGTCGCCTGGGGAGGTCTTTGGAGCATTTGGAGCATTTGTCTATACCTGTGCCTCCCAGGTACCGTAACAATAGCGAATTCTGTTATTTTAGAGGGGGAATAATTTCACAGACGAATCTGGCCATTCGCGGCCGTGTGAGTAAAACAGTGGGACTGAGCCACTTTCCCTCCAGTCAATCACAGCTTTG